>ML107939.1:0-45734 GCA_003697995.1 Taxidea taxus jeffersonii | reverse complement strand
TGAGCCGAAGGCAGAGGCTTAACCCACTGAGCCACCCAGGTGCCCCAAGAAATTAAATTTTAAAAAAAGAAATATAATGCAATGAAATATAATGCAAGTTACATGTGTAACCAAAGATAATAATAGCTTTATTTAAAATAAACAAGTAGGGGCGCCTGGGTGGCTCAGTGGGTTAAAGCCTCTGCCTTCAGCTCAGGTCATGATCCCAGGGTCCTGGGATCGAGCCCCACATCGGGCTCTCTGCTCGGCGGGGAGCCTGCTTCCTCCTCTCTCTCTCTGCCTGCCTCTCTGCCTGCTTGTGATCTCTGTCTGTCAAATAATAAATTTTTAAAAAATAAATAAATAGGGCATCTGGGTGGCTCAGTGGGTTAAAGCCTCTGCCTTCAGCTCAGGTCATGATCTCAGGGTCCTGGGATTGAGTCCTGCATTGGGCTCTCTGCTCAGCAGGGAGCCTGCTTCCCCTCTCTCTCTCTCTGCCTGCCTCTCTGCCTACTTGTGATCTCTGTCTGCCAAATAAATAAATAAAATCTTTAAATAAATAAATAAATAAACAAACAAACTAGTAAAATTTAAAAAAAAGAAGAAGCTATTCCAAGCACTGGGTGTTATATGTAAATGTTGAATTATTGAACTCTACATCTGAATATAATGATGTACTATATGTTGGCTAATTGAATTTAAATTTTTAAAAAAGTAGCTATTGCAAGTTGAGTCATCTAGAAAGCAGACTATGTGAGAAAGAGTTTATTGATCAGGAAGTTTATCAGGGAGTCATCAAAACCTGTGGAAAGGAAAGGGATGGGGAAGAGAGAAAAATGGTCTGACAGCCTCAAGTCAACTCCATAAGGAGCTCTAAGGCTGAAAGGTCCAACAAAGTTGTCCCACAGTAGGCCAACAAGTACCAGGCCCTTATAGCCCCACCTTGATCAATTATTGAATATGGGCCCCTCCTGGAAGGATGGTCTGGAAAGGGCTCTCTGCAGCTGAGACTATCCATGAAGGAAATGACAGCTGAAGACTACTTACTAACCACACTCCCAGAAGCTGATCCAACGAGTCCTTCTTTGAAGGTGGAGCTCCATGTCCACCATAGGCCCCTTCCCCTTCCAAGCAGCCAGTATTACTGGCTTACAAGGCAAGGGATAAGATGATTTCTTTAAAAGGAAACTGGCTCATGGTAAAGTCCTAGAGATCCTGACATCTGGGGATCTGTAAGGAAATTGCAAATAGGGAGGCCCACTAATCAACAAATCTCTCAGAAGTTCTAAAAAAGATTTAATACCTCCCTCTCATATATGAAAACTTAGCCAAGAATTACAAGACATTTGAAGAAATCCTTAAACACAGCAGAAAAAATCCAAAACAAACAGGAATTTTAAAATGTATTCAGAGGTAAAAGAGACACTGGAGGAAGCAGAGGAAAACATTTTTTTTTATTTGACAGAGAGAGATCACAAGCAGGCAGAGAGGCAGGCAGAGGGGGTGGGGGAAGTAGGCTCCCTGCTGAGCAGAGAGCCCGATGTGGGGCTCGATCCCAGGACCCTGAGATCATGACCTGAGCAGAAGGCAGAGGCTTTAACCCACTGAGCCACCCAGGTGCCCCAGAAGAAAACATTTTTTTTTTAAAGATTTTATTTACTTATTTGTCAGAGAGAGAGGGAGAGAGAGTGAATGAGCACAGGCAGACAGAGAGGCAGGCAGAGGCAGAGGGAGAAGCAGACTCCCTGCCGAGCAAGGAGCCTGATGTGGGACTCGATCCCAGGACGCTGGGATCATGACCTGAGCTGAAGGCAGCTGCTTAACCAACTGAGCCACCCAGGCATCCTGAAAACATTTTTTTTAAACTATAATTGTGTCTTCAGGGAGATAAAAGATATTACCTTCATGGAATAAGAATACAACACTAGGGGAAAAAATAAGATCGATTGATTGACTGATTTAGGGAAAAGAAAGAACTTTTGGAAATTAAAATACAATCAGGAAGTAAAAATTTCAACAGAAGTGCTAGAAGTTAATGTTGAGAAAATCTCCCAGAGAAAAATCAGATCATTCCAGGGCCAAAATCTGAAAATTGGGAACTTCCAGGAAGAAAGAACAGGAAAAGATTATAAACAACAACAACAACAAAAACCAAAACAAGCAAAAAAATTTTCCCAAAATTGAAAGGCTTAAATTTCTAACTTAATAGTCCACTGCATGCTTATTTGAAGGTATGAAAAATGACCCAAATCAAGAAATCAAGGCATATCATTTAAACATAAGAACACTGAGGACAAAGATAGCATTCTGAAATCTTTCAGGAGGAAAATCAGATCACATACTAAAAAAGGAAATACGAGTAGCACTGCACTTGTATGCAACAATTTGGGAAGACAATAGAGCCATGCCTTAAAAATTTGGAGAGGAAAACTATCCAACTTAGAATGCAACACTCAACCAAACTATAAATTAAGAGTGAACATTAGATATAAAATAAGAACACAAATCAGGCATTCAAAACATCTATAATTTTATCTCTCGTGCATTATTTCTTAGAAAGCTACTGGAAGATAGGTCAGAGCAAAATGAAAGAATTAATAAGAAAAAGAGTAAAGACATAGGGTCCAGAAAGTAGGTTCCAACACAAGAGAGAAGCAAAGGGAATTCGCTAAAATAATGATAAATGTTAATAGATACACAGTAAAACTAGCAAGAAAGCTGATTAGAGAAGGCATTTGGCAATCTCCAGAAAATTTCCAAAAGAAATGACTGGATGGAACTGATTGATTTCCTGATATGATTAACTGTGCTGCAATGAGATTTAGGTTCTGCAGGGTGGGAATTGGTTAATGATAGGTACTGTATTACGGTAAGCTGATCTGTAGAAACAAGTATATCCCCCAAAAGTCAGTGGTTTAAAAAAGAGTTTACTTCTTTTTGGTGTAACAGTCCTGGGAAGACATTGAAGTTGGTGAATAGTTCTCACCACATATTCATCGGTGACTCTGGTTGACAGATGCTCTGCCATCTTCAAAACACACTTTCCAAGGACACCCTAATCATCCCCTTCCCAATCAGCCAGAATAGGGGGTGAAAGGAGCATAGAGGAGAGGGGAGGATGTTTTTATGAGCCAGGCCTGGAGGCAGCACACATCACTGCCATTCATAGGACCATACTTAAACCAGAAGATAGACTAGGAAATGTACCCTGAGATCCAAAGAAGGCCAGAACAGATTTTGGTGGAGAGCTAGTAGTTTCTACTTTAGGTACAAAGAGGGATGGGATCTACTTTGAGGGGCCTGAAGCTTGTAAAACTGGAGGTAAGGGGGGTTTCTTTAATGAAAAAAATATAAAGCTACAAATATAAAATGTCTAAAGTCCCTACCAGGGCCTTTGAAAGAGACACGTGCAAATAAGGAACCCTGAAGCTTGAACTCCACTAGCCTCATGGAAAATCTGCCCTTAGATATTATAGCAGCTGTTAATACAGTTGGGCCCCAAAGAGACACAGTGGGGCAAAAACTCAAACAAGATGGCAGCCTATTTCTTTCTTATGGTAAGGCAGTCATCTTCAATTGTGTTGCCCTTCAACTCTTCAACATGTGACTTCCACCTTAGAGTCTTTTTTTTTTAAAGATTTTATTTATTTATTTGAAAGGGGATGAGAGAGGGAGAGCATGAGAGGGGAGAGGTCAGCAGGAGAAGCAGACTCCCGCTCATCAGGGAGCCCGATGTGGGACTCCATCCTGGGACTCCAGGATCATGACCTGAGCTGAAGGCAGCTGCCCAACCAGCTGAGCCACCCAGGCGCCCCTTAGAGTCTTAATCAACTGATCTTGCTTCTGCCATCACATCTGCCATTCTGTAGCAGAATGGAGGGAAGAGAAAGAGGAAGGTGCATTCTTAGCTTTAAGGACATGACCCAGTTATTGCCATATCTCCTCACTTCCTACGGACACGACTTAGTCCCAGGGACCATACCCAGCTACGAGGAAGGCCATGAACTGTAGATTTAGCGGGACAGCTCAATGTACACTTACACACTCTCTTGCTCCAGAACAAGGGGAGAAAGGATGTTGGGGCATAGCTGACTATCTCTGCCACTGGTACCTGAAAAACGAAAACTAAGCCATTTATTATTCCAAGAGACAGCTAAGTTATATAATGAAGCAAATATAGTCATAATCACCATATGGCATGACTGGGAACAATTTTGCCTAGAAATTAACACACTCATTCTTACTTAACCATACATTAAAAGATAAGCTATTGGGAGAAGATGGAGGGAAAGAATTGGCATCTGTTGATGGGGACAGGGAAATGGATGGAAAAGTTAATTGTTAATCTTGGAGGAAAGTCAGTCCATAATGCCTCAAACTGAAAAATCAAGAAGTAGCGGTATGCCCATGTCATTTGGAAATATGGAGGCTAAACCCAGAATAAAGAGCTGAAAGAAGTTGCCTCTGGGAATCTGAGATAGGAAGAGGTAGCATGGGGACCTGATGATTGTCATTAGAATCCTTGCAGTGCCTTTAGCTTTTGAATTCATACACGTACATTACTTTGATGGAAATAAGAATTTAAGATACGGTATAGCTGTAAAAGAAAGGCTACATAGATAATATTTCAAGTTTTGCTGATTTTGAAGAGTCAATAAGCCTAACTCTAACCAATTTTTTCTCAACTTTCTATCTCTATCTATGACCTGAACTCAGTGTTTCTAAAAATGTCATCAGTAAATCATCTAAATGATAATAACCCCGGGAGCTTGTTTTAAGGGCAGATTCCCAGACAATGCTTCTCAACAATTCACCAATTCACAAGTTTCTCAAACCCTGAAGTTTGAGAACCACCTCCACGCTTCAAGCCGTGGCTCCAGCAAAGCTTGTCTGTGCACATGTTTCCACAAAATCTTTGGCATAGTCCTATCTTCAAACTATTCTATCCTTTTCAAGGATTCTGCCCCCTTTCCCCCAGGCCCCTCTCCTTGCCTAGATAAACTCTTCCAGATATCTTCCAGATATCTCTATAGTTCCTCTGATTATCATGTGACCAGTAGGTAGAAAACCACAAGGGATGCCAGCCCTGTCTGCTGACTCAATTCCAGTCCCATCTCTGCCCTGTGCTGCTACACATCCTGCTTTGCAATTGCCATTTTATCTTGTGTGAGGCTGGTCCCCTCATTAATAGTATTTGGCCAATGGGTTGAAGAGTGGGATTCATGTGAGTTATGTACTGGGCTAGGAGGTGTTACCCAGAAAGCGTAATGTTGACTTGACATCTCAAAGGGTCTCTCCAGGTAGGCAATGTATTCGTTTCCTGTGGCTGCTGTAG
Source organism: Taxidea taxus jeffersonii (assembly GCA_003697995.1). NCBI lineage: Eukaryota > Metazoa > Chordata > Mammalia > Carnivora > Mustelidae > Taxidea > Taxidea taxus. Next base: position 40,420 of record ML107939.1, on the reverse strand, counting down.
GAAAGTACCATAAACGCATGGCTTAAAACAACACACATTTACTCTCTCACCACTCTAGAGGCCAGAAGTCAGAAATTAGCTTCGTGGGACCAAAATCAAGGCACTGGCAGGGCTGTGCTCCCTGTGGAGGCTCTAGAGAGAATCCGTTTTCCTTGTTTCTCCTGGTTTCTGGTGGCTGCCAGCATCCCTTGGCTTGTGGCCATATCACCCCAATCATCAAGGCCAGCATCTTCAAGTCTCTCTGCTCCATCTTCCCTTCACTTTCTCCTCTGTATGTGCATAATCTCCCTCTGCCCTCTCTTACAACATACTTGTGATTGTACTTAGGGCTCACTCAAAATATCCAGGATAATCTTCCCATTTTAAGATTCTTAATTTAGGGGGTGGGGGGAGGGGTGTTGGGAGAGGGTGAGGGGTTACATTATATGTTTAAATAAAAATTTAAAAAAATTAAAAAAAAAGATTCTTAATTTAATCATATCTGCAAAGACACTTTGTCCAAATAAGATAATACTTGTAAGTTTCAGGGATTGGACTCTGATATCTTTGAATGCCATGATTCAGCCTACTGCAGGCAGTATCTTAACCCACAGGATTGCCTCACCAACAAATACTTCCAAACAGCATTTGGTCAAAGCACCTTCAGGTGGCTCTTACAGATCCATCTCTGCAAGCAGTGGACCCAACTCGGGCTGAATTTGAGAATCACTTAATTCACAAAAATGTCTTACTCAGGTTACATCAAACTACAAAGCTTCTGCACAGCAAAGGAAACCATCAACAAAACAAAAAAGCAACCTACTGAATGGGAGAAGATAATTGCAAATCATATATCCAAGAAGAGGTTAATATTCAAAATATATAAAGAACTCATACAACCCAATAACAACAACAATGACAAAAGCCAATTATGTATGGGCAGAGAATCTGAATTGACATTTCTTCAAAGAAGATATACAGATGTCCAAAAGGCATATGAAAAGATGTTCAACATCACTCATCATCTGGAAAACGCAAATTAAAATCACAATGAGATATCACGCCATACCTATCAGAATGGCTAAAAATCCAAAACACAAACAATAAGAAGTGTTGGCAAGGGTGTGAAGAAAAAGGACCCTTGTGCACTGTTGGTGGGGATGCAAATTGGTATAGCCACTCTCAAAAATAGTACAGAGGTTCCTCAAAAAAAAAACCACAAAACATTAAAAAATAAATAAATAAAGCTATCGTATGATCCAGCAATTCTACTAGGGGTATCTGTCATATCTGTCATAGGAAATGAAAACACTGATCAAAAAAGATGTATGTGGGATAACATGAGGTGCCTGCATCCAACTCAGGTCTTGAACCCAGCTCAGGTCTTGATCTCAGGGTTATGAGTTCAAGGCCTGCATTGAGCTCCATGCTGGGCACTTAAAAAAAAAAAAAAAGATACATGCACCCCTATGTTTATTGCAGAATTATTTACAGTAGGTAAGATATGGAAGGAACCTAAGTGTCCATCTATAGAGGAATGGATAAAGATTGGTAGATAAACACAATGGAATATTACTCGGCCATAAAATAGAATGAGGTCTCACCATCTGTAACAACATGGATGGAACTTAAGGGTATAATGCTAAGTGAAATAAAGTCAGACTGAGAAAAACAAATATCACGTGATTTCACTTATATGTGGAATCTAGAAAACAAAGCAGACAAATAAAACAAAATAAAACCCAGAGATTGGAGGTTACCAGAGGAGAGGGGGTGTGGGGGAGTACAAAATGGATGGAGAGTATCAAGAGGTACAAACTTCCAGTTATAAAATAAATAAGCCATGGGGTCATAGGGAATATAGTCAATAGGGAATATAGGGAATAGTCAGTCATAGGGAATATAGTCAATAATATTGCATTAACTTTGTAAGGTGACAGATGGTAACTAGACTTATCATGGCGACCATTTTGCAATGTACACAAATGTCAAGTCACTATGTTGTACACCTGAAACTAATATAATAATGTATGTCAGTTATGCTGCAATTAAAAAAGAGAGAGAAAGAAGACTTCCACACAGAAAAAAAGAGTACACATGAAAGCACTGAAGGAGGGAGCTTAGGGTAGGAGGAACTAACAAGAGGGCTATATGGCACAAGGGTAGCTTGAGCCCAATGGCAAATGCCATGGGAGACCTCAGTGGGCTTTGCTTAGAGGCCATGGTGATGAGGAAGCATTTCATCCTAAGAGCAGTGAGAAGAGCCTACAGGGATTTAAACAGAAAGTTCTCCTTACATTTGAAAAAGCTTACTATGGCTCTTCATGGAACATGGCTGAATGAAAGACCGGAATCGAATCAGGAAGACTGATTCAGAGGCTGCTCTAGGAGTTCCAGGGAGTGAAGCTAACAGTTTGGGCCAGAGAGGTGTCACAGAAGATGGAGAGAAGTGCATGGATTCAAGATCTACTTGGAGGTAGAACAGATTCACACTTGGTGATGGATTCAAGGCGGGCAGTGGGCAAACGTGTCACTGAAGGAGAAAAAATAACAAGGATGACCCAAGGTTTCTGGTTTGACATCTGAATGGAGATATAGGGAGCAGTGAAAGAAAGAAGTATTAGGGGAAGAGATACAGAATTTGGTTTTGTATGTGTTAAGTTTGAAATGTCTGTGAGTCATAGAAATGGGGAAGTAGGAGGTTAGCTACATAAGCCTGGGACTGAGAAAGAGCTCCTGGTTGGACACAGAAATTTGGGGCTCATTGGGGTTTGAAACGGCAGCTGGAGCTGGCTTATACCAGCTTGGGAGAGCGGATGGTTAATTTTTCATGAACTCTGTGAGCCCATTATTAAATACAGCCATTATTAAAAAATAAAATTGTATAAATGTGATTTAAATAAATCATATTTTTAAAAAGATCTTGCTTAAGCTCTCACCCCCAAAGATTCTGATCCCATTGCCTGAGGTGGAGTCTGGACATGGGTCCTTGAAAACCCCCAAATGATTCTAAAGTGCAACCCAGTTGAAGAACTGCAACGTAAAGTGTCTTGAGTCCAGGAAGAGGCCCCGGGTCTCCTTTTAGCAGCCAGAGCTCAGCCTCTCTGTCCTGACGAGTCAACAGACCCAGGAATCCCAGAGGCCCTCTGAAGCCTGAATGGAGAGTTAGGCTGACAGGAGTGAACTAAGCAGAAGGGCCCAGTAGGGTCTGTTCTTCTGCAGTCTGGCTGTCTAGAGCCCCCACCCACCCGTCCACTCTGCTCCTTCTCCCAGAACTGGACTGGCACCTTGATCCTCCCAGCACACATCTAATTCATGGTTCCAGTAAGAAGGGAATGAAAAGGAGAAAGGGCCAGCGGGAGACCCTGGAACAGAGGAATTAGGGAAAAGCATGATTTTTTAACCCATCATGTTCTATCCAGGAAAAGAGTTTCACCGATCTCTCAGTATATATACCCGGGAACGGACCCACTCCAGTCTCATTTCCCACATTCATTCACACACCCAAATGCACATGCAAATTCACACCCAGCTGCCCGTCACCCAGCACCCTGGCCCACCTCTGGGAGACAGAAGTACAACAGATGAAGTTGGGAACACAGGAAGACAGCAGCCAGTTGTTCTATACCATGCCCAGTATTCAAAGGAGCGTTTCTCGGACTCCAAAAACAGGGCAATGCCAGACCCTAGAGTATAATCCAACTGCCTGAATAGTCCTGAGGCTATGTCACAGTTTTCTGGGAACAGAACCCATTGCGCATTACAGAGCTCAGAAGGGACCACTGGGCTTCTAGGTGAAAGTTGCAGCTGGCCACCATTCACAGCCAGGAGACCAATTCTGAAAGGTGGAATGGCCACTCTGTGACTGGCTTCCTGCTTTAAGGCCATTTACTTAGTCTCAGACCCTAAGGCCAAGAGTCTTCAGGTTCAGGGTTGAAGAGCATGGTTGTAGAGCATATCCTCTCCCTTGACGTTAGCCCACATGGTGCGACGGCCACCAGCCCAGGGTGCCCAGGTGAACTATACAAGGAGGCAGGCCTGGATTGGGCAACTGGACTTCTATCCTCGACACACACAGGGGTGTCCTGGAACAAGTCACCTCACATCTCTGGGACTCCAATTCTGGAATTGCAAGACGAAGAATGGGACTCAGGATCCCTAGGTGCCCTCCCGAACTAAGCTTTGGTCAATCAACTTTCTTACATTCTTTCTTCTTCTACACAATATACTGAGTTAGTTTGTCAGAGTTCTGGTACTTTGCTAACTCTTAAAGTGTCCCTGTATCTGTCAGCCAGCACTGGCAGCTGCTGCTTGCCAGCCACAAAGTCCCAGGGACATACAAAATTGAACAATGATAGCTCACACGGCCATTTGGAGGGGCTGGTGTGGGCTGCCTCCTCAGGCATCTGCAGATCTGCTGGGGACTTTCCAGGCTGCTTGGCCAGGGCCCCTGAGGTGGGTCAGCTCTGCCCCAAACATCTCTCATCCTCCTCCTCTCATCAATCTGCAGGCCAGCACAGGCATGTTCTTTCCAGGGAGAGAGCCAGAGGGCAAACAGACACAAGGTCTCTTGAGGTCCAGGCTGGGAACTACAGTCCGTTCTACCTTATCCTATTGGCCAAAGTAGGTCACATGATGGTTCCAGATTCAAGAAAGAAGGAAATGAAGTCACGTGGCAAAGGGCATGGATAAAGAGAGAGGGAAGACTAGGGGCCATTAACGCAATCTACCACAGTCTCTCTGGGACAAAAAGAAACACCACCCAAGTCAGGCCAATGAACCTGAAGGAGGTTTTGGTAGCATCAGCTGCTTTCTCCAAACATATAGGCCCTGCATCCCCCTGATGGTATAGTCTGGGAGAGAATGCTTGACTACAGAATCACCATCTTGCTCTGCTCCAAATCCCAGGGCCTCTAGGTCCCTGTGGGCTGAGTCCAGGGTGAGAGGCACCTGTTCCTCGTGGACCAGTGGAGTAAGGCAGCAGGGTCTGCTCTGGCTTGGACCCGCTGAAGGCTCTCGGTACCTGATTTGATTGGAATGGAGGGTGATGGATGAGGATTTGGGGGGAGGAGGAAGATCCAGGAAGGGAGGGAGGGCATCGTCCCCTGGGGAGCTGCAAAACTCACAGAGCACCACTGTGGCTTGGCCTCAGTATCAGCAAACCCAGCTTCCAAGCCTGGCTCTGCCACTAACTAGCCAGAGGCCTCAGGTAACTCATCCGACCTCTCCAGAGCCTGTTTCTGCATCTAGGAAGTGGGGCTGACAATATGCTCCTCAGAGACCCGAATTAGACCATTTCTGTGAAACAGGCTTTGCTGAGGGCAGCTTAGTATCCTCAGCGGGTTTGTGACGCCCACCACTCTGCGGCCCTGAGCATCCCTGCCCGTCCTGCGCGCTCCGGTGGGGGCGGCCGTTTCCATCCCCTCCCCAGGCACTGCCGGTCCCGCTTCTCGTACAGCTCCCGGGCCTCGGGTGCTGTTTCCAGCCTCCGCTGGAGCCCCCTGCACGGTTTTAAGCATCTGAGTGCCGCGTTCCGTCTCCCAGCTCTCGGGCTGTCCTCCTGCAAGGCTGGGCCCGGGGCTGCAACACCCTTGGCTGGTTTAGATTCTGGGCTTGATTCTTCTGGTCTGTCCCAGCAGCTGGGCCGCACGCCCCACATTAAAGGTCAGCTCTTGGACTGTGTTATGGCTGAGCAGCTGGAAAAAGCCTCAGAAGCTGATTTCCCTTTCTCCAGCTACTAAATCATTCTTTTATCCACTGACTCCCAAGTGAGACCCTGGGCCCTAAAACGGGCTGTTCCCTGTCACCTCAGACAACAGTGTCTTTTAAAATGTCACCTGGACTCCTCTCCCTGCATGATCCTCTCCTCCCTTGAGATAACAAACCATCGAACCCTTTCTGTTGGCCTTGCTGCGCGTCCAGTGCTCCCCCTTGGAGGCCTCAGGAAAAGCTGGGACTGTGGAGGGCAGTAGGGGCCTCCCACATGGTACTGGCCCAGCCATACAAGCAGCCTCTGGTGCTCACTAGCTCCCTATTGGCCAGACCTGCTGGAAGGACCAGGGAGGGAGGATTGACTACAGCGAGTGTCCAGACAGGGGCCAGAGCCATGAGCAAGGAGCCCACTGACCTGTCAGCCAGGCCAGCTAACTGACCTTATCTAAAGACGGCCACCGGTCACCAGGCGGTCTCTCAGACTCAGGCGAGCCTCTCATAACTAAACTCCAAGGTGGGGGCCGGAGGGTGACCGAGCCTTCTTTTACTCTAAGAGCAACACATTGAATATTTCTGTCCTCTAGTTGATAAATATATATATTGAACCCCTGCCATGAGACAAGTAGGAGTAGAACTGGTGACTAAAATGGAGAGGGCACCCTCATAGAACTCACTTATGGGTGGGGACACATAGGTGGCTCAGCGGGTTAAGAAGCTGCATTCGACTAAGGTCATGATCCCAGGGTCCTGGGATCGAGTCCCACATCAGGCTCCTTGCTCAGCAGGGAGCCTGCTTCTCCCTCCATCTGCTGCTGTCCCTGCTTGTGTGCTCTCTCTCTCCCTCTCTGACAAATAAATGAAATCTTTAAAAAACAAACACAAACAAAAAGAACAACTCACTTGTGGGGAAGACAAAATATAAAGAGCTAAACCACGCAATAATTAAAGTTACTTCAGACTGTGAAAAATTCTGCCCAGGAAATAAATACAGTCTGTGATAGAGTCTGGCCGAGCAAGGGCCTCTTTGCGGCGGGTGATCAAAATACCCTTGGAGGAAGTGATAGATAAGCAGAGACCTAAAGGATAAGCAGCCAGAGAAGTCACAGGCCGAGGGGCTGCATGTGCAAAGGCCCGGAAGCAGGAAGCACTTGGTATGTCCTAGAAAGCATAAGAAGAGCCATGTGACTATAGTAGAGCAAAAGAAGAGGAGGACAGGAAGAGCTAGGGAAGCAGGCAGGGCCTGCTCACTCAGGGTGGGAAGTCACAGAAGATTCTAGGTTTCTTTTAACTCACTGGAGGATTTCAAGCAATGGGCTGCCATCATTAAATTTTTTTTAAATTTAAATTCAACTAGCTAACATAGAGTACATCATTAGTTTCAGATGTAGAGTTCAATGTTTTGAAGAGATCTCTCCAGCGAGGAAAATACAAGTGAACTTGAAATCAGAGCAGAGGAGTTTTGGGGTAGGCAGAGAAGGCTTTCTGATAAACAGGACCAGCTGAAAAGGGCCTTGCTAGAAATTTCTACTTTTTTGCAAGAAATTAAAAATAAAATGGAACCATCTATCTAAAATGGCTTATAATTGTCTTACTGTGGAACAACAGTCTAATTCTGGGTTGTACATGAGCTGTATCTCAAGCTGAGTTCTTCAATTATATAAAGCAGAGAAGATATCTACCTGTTCTGCCTTTTTTAATTGAGTAAGAGAGTAAATTGCTTTAACTTCAGAAATATTTTAGGCATTGTTATTCAACCAAACCAACCAAGCTGTGTTTAAGAAGTTCAGCGTGAGACATACTCTGTAGAAAATACAAAGTTCTTTTTCGTAAAAGCAGCCCCCCCCTCCCCAAGGAGCTGACACTCTGGTTTGGGGAGATAGGACAAAATGATGTTAAAAAGTTAACACTCTGGCACTGGAATCTCAATTCAGGACCATCAACAGAAAAAACCACCACAAAGTTCTATATGGGAACTCACAAACTGGATTTTAAAGAAATGCCCAGTGCTGTTGGAATTAGGGAGAAACCATGCCTGGCCACACCTGGAAAGAAGAGCTTCATGGGCAGGGGCTCATGTGGGGACTTTGGAGCCCCCCATCCCCAGACCTAGGAAGGCACTCCTGGGTGAGGTTGGGCTGGACCAAAGCACTAACATAGAAAGGACAGGGGTGTTTGGAGGCATCCTGGACTCCTGTCTGGTCACTGCTTGTCAGAAACACATCCCAAACACGTGCATATTCGCATCAGCAGTGTCAGATCTGGGTTTTGTGAAACCTGAAGCAATTTCTGTGCCCTCTGCAAGAAAAAGAATACAAAATAACTAATATAAAATCAGGTGTAGAAGAACACATTTACTTTGAATAATAAGTAATAACAAGTCATTGGAGACCTTTTCCAGGCCTTTTCTACCGAGATTTCTTTAAGAAATTTACTAGAATGCTTACCTAGAAATTACTCTCTCCACTTTAAACATTCTTCAGCCCTGAAATTATGGGTGATAGCCAGTCATTGGAGCACCCTCTTCTCCATCTCAAAGGATGGGTTACTGGGAAAAAGGCTCTGCCCTCTGCCCCCTCTTCTACCATTGCTCCTTGCAGAGGGGATCACCCTTCCCAACACTCTTCTATTCCCAAACCCTGCTGTTCATCAAGACATCCCTGACCACAGACACCCACCCAAGGCTATTGTCAAGGCTACAGAATTGGCATCTGAAAACACAGCAGCCAACCATCCACCCACCACTACCATCATGTCAGCAGGCAAGATGCAGGCCTCCACCCCTCACTGGCCCTTGCCGGCCCCTCTGTCCCAGGAAGGACCACTCTGAGCCCCAGACTCTTTCCTCTCCTCCAGCACTACCCACCTCTGAACAAAACTTAGGCTGGGGACAGGGCCTTCCCTGTGCAGGACTTTTTTGTTCTGAATCTCAAACACTGTTAACAGACCTAGGGCAAGGAGTCCAGAACTTGAGAATATGGGAGAAAATAAAATTCAACGTCCTTCTTTGGAACCTCTCATAACAGCTGGAACAAAGCACTAATTAATAGATTAGTTAATATATCAACTGATTATTCTACCACCCAAATGAAATAAATAAAAGCAGAGCTTTTCTGGCAAAGAGGGCCATTGTCCTCTGCCCCCCTGGCCCATGCCTCTGAGCCCTGAGGGTCAGCAGTTTGACAGTGGAGGGCTACACAGCCCCCCACCCCGCCCTCCCGCCACACACACACTATCTCACAGCTGAGGACGGAGTGGTCTGCTCGCAGTCTGCCAGCTAGTGAGAGCCTGTCCCAAGCGAGAGGCCACCTAGCGCTGAGAGGATCTGTCAGCTGACCCGGGCTGCGATACATCAGCTGAAGCCCCTTCCTCCTCAGCAGGTCCCTGACCCCCATCCTCCCAGGGTCTCTCAAAGGAAAGGAAAAAGAAGCAGCAGGACTCAGAAGCTGTTCCTCAGCAGCTCTCCCTGAGAACAGGCTCCTTTACCCTATAAATGACTGTTCGGGTTTTTTGGTTTTTTGTTGTTGTTCTTGTTGGTTTTTTTTTTTTTTTGGTCTACTTGGGATCTGAACTCGCTGAAAAACTGGAGCAGATCAGGATGAGAGAGGGAATATTCTGTGCCCCAGCTCACCTGGGGGAGAACAGGTTGAAGTGTGTGCAAGCCACTCCAGGAATCTGCCAAGCAGAACCCCTCTTCCAGAAGCTGTCAGAAACGCCACCAGGCACTGGAAGACATTCACTTCATATGAAACATTGTTCCCGGGGGAGGGGAAGGAAACCGTGTCGAGAAACCAATTCAACCACATGTTGGCAGGAGCTGCACTGTCTGAAACCACTGGTGGGATGTCTGGAATTCTTAATACAAACTCCTGAAAGTCTGAAGCCATCTGGTTAACAGGTAAGAATTCAAAAGGATAAAAGGAGATAACACGGGGCGCCTGGGTGGCTCAGTGGGTTAAAGCCTCTGCCTTCGGCTCAGGTCATGATCCCAGGGTCCTGGGATCGAGCCCCACATCGGGCTCTCTGCTCAGCAGGGAGCCTGCATCCCCCCCCTCTCTCTCTCTGCCTGCCTCTCTGCCTACTTGTGATCTCTGTCTGTCAAATAAATAAATAAATAATCTTTTAAAAAAGGAGATAATACTTGGCTTTTGAGAAAAAGCATGAGGAAGCGTCAGTGTGGTACAAGGGTATCGGTCGGGACAGTGTATGATATGCTGCAGTGACCGATCAACCAAAATGAAATTTTGATAAGAAGAATCTTAATCCTAACAATCTGATGGAACAAAGATTTATTTCTCATTCACAGAAAGCCTGCCACACATTAGGAGGCTCTTCTCCATCTTCCAACTCTGTGCTATGGACATATGCCTTCAACATAAGGGAAAAGAGGCAGAAACGGCTCCCATTCCTTCCACTTGTAATCCATTGGAAAGAACCAGGCACATGTCCCCAGCGTAACCACGAGGAAGCCAGCATAGTTCGGGAGCACACGAATATTCGATGACCACTAATTTTCTCAGCCACATTAAACTCCCAGCTCTCTGCCCAAATGTCCAATCTTTCTCATAAGGGACTGAATGCCTCCCCAAATATTCTGTTCATCTTCCTTTTGGCCAGGGCTGTTGTCAAGCGTGAACTGAAACACGTGTCCTGACAGGTGCGTCAGCCCAGGTTTCACAAAAGCCCCGGCAATGAGCTGTCATGTGACTTCTGCTTTCTTAAGTTCCCTTGTGGCAACAGCGCATCCAAAAAGCCTAGGAAACTGTGGCTCATGCGAGCTTGTCCACCCAACGAATGTATACAGACACTCACTGCATGCAGGGCGTCATGCTCTGTGCTAAAGGAACAACAGGGACTCAAACAGACAAGCTCCTGCTCTCAGAGAGCTTAGAGTCTAGTGGGAAACCATCAGATTCCCTCACAAACAGTGAACTACCAGTGAAAGTGAGTGCTATGCCCACAGAGAAGAGAGAGCCATGGTAGAATATAAGAGGACCCAATCTCACCTGTGTTGGTCAGTGAAGATTTCTCTGAAGACGTGATAGGTAAGCTGAGCTAAGAAGGAGGAGTAGGGGAAAGGAGGCAAAGGGGTATGAGGTGAAGGGAAAAATGCTCCAAGGGGAAAGCACAGCAGGTGCAAAGGCCCTGGGGAGGGAGGGAATGTGGAAGGAGCTTTGAGGTGGCCAGTGTGGCTAAAGTTCAGAAGGCAGGAGTGTTGCCACTAGGTGTGACAATCCCAGGAGTTGCAGTTCATGTGGAAAACCATATGGCTTTTTTTTTAAAGATTTTATTTATTTATTTGACAGAGATCACAAGTAGGCAGAGAGGCAGGCAGAGAGAGAGAGAGAAGCAGGCTCCCTACTGAGCAGAGAGCCCAATGTGGGGCTCTATCCCAGGACCCTGGGATCATGACCCGAGCTGAAGGCAGAGGCTTAACCCACTGAGCCACCCAGGTGCCCCAGAAAACCATATGTTTTATTTTCATATGAGATTTGTGTTAAATTTGCTTAAGTACAAAGTGGTAGAGTTTGGCACTGGCTCTTTATTCAAAAATGGCAGGAAATGTCTGTGGATTCTTCTTGGTATTGGTACTAGGTGCTTCATGTTCTGCTGGCCACCCCCCACCCCCGCAACTCCCACATGGCCTTCCCACCAAAGTTTAGTCCCAGACAAGACCTCAACAAGGCTTCCAAAGAAAATGTGCAGGAAAAAGACACAAAGGATAGGGAAAACAAGACTGAACTGTCAAGAAAGGCCTCCATACCACCAACTGCCTCAGATGCCTCAAATCCCATAAACACCTCTTCAGGAGAAAAAAAAGGTGAAGGGAAAGAAATTAGGGTATGCAGTTTATCAGGGGAAGCCAAACAGAAGGGCCATTCCAATAGCCCAGAAGACAGTGAGGATCTGAATGTAAATGAAGGGGGGACCGGGCTGGCTGAAGATGACCTGAATTTGGGAATACCACCCCCAGCCTAGGGTCTGCCACTGGGGACACCTCCCTGAGTGGTCTCAGAGGTCCTGGGTCTCTCTGCCCCCTTCCAGACTTCAAGGTGTAACAAGCTCTGGCAAAGAACCCCCTGCTTAGATTTCCAGTTTCCTCCCACTCTGCTGCCCCTCACTTTCCCAGCTCTGGCCACCTCAGACCTCCCCCAGTTCCCTCAGCTTCTTCAAAGCTCTTCCTTGGCCCAAAATAACCCACCTTACCCTCTTCCTCTCCCTTCCTCTCAGCTCAGCCTTCTCTTCTTAAGAGACCTTCCCTGACCTTAGACTGGGGCAAGTCTCCCACTCTTGGACCCCTAGCTTTCTCTTCTTCACCCTATAACACGATAAGGACCCTTTACTTCTTCCCTCTCAAACCACAAACCTCCCCCCACCAAAGCAAAGGAGCCTCCACCTGGTCCAGCACTGTTTCCCCAGTGCCCAGTACAGTGTGTGACACACAGTAGGGGCTCAAGCACTATTTCCTGAATCCTACTATAGAGCTAGGATTTAGGTATTCCAAAGCCAGGGGTTTGTGTCTGATTTATTCACAGCTACTTCCCTTGTGCCTAGAACAAATATTTGCTGGATGGATGGATGGATGGATGGATGGATGGATGAACGAATGAATGAATGAATGACCTTCTGAGCCAGAAAAGGCATCTTAGATGCTTTCATTGTACAGGTGGAGAAACAGAGGCCTACAGAAACCAAAGACCTACTACCCACGGTTTCACAGCTCAAACAGTGGGCTGGGTTCCCAGTGCCAAGGAGCGAAGTCATCTGTAAAAAACTCTGCGCCTGTCCCCTTTTTATAGAGGAAAACACACGCGGGTATCGATCCTCTCCAGAAGCAGCTGTCCAAGGTACTTAGGTACAGACGAATGTATTTGTTTATTCTCTACCCTGCTCTAAAAAGAACTGGAGGCAGTTCGCCTGCTGCAGCTCCTGTCAATGCTGTATTTTCCGAACTCAAGAACAAAACATGAAGGAAAAACAACCTGTGCAGAAGGAGGAGCAATAACACCTCACCCAGAACCAGTTTCCTTGGCCAGAGCAGAAAAGCTCCAGCAGAGAGGGCTGCCTCTGTAATCAAACTACCAAAATTAGTGACTAAGAGGAACAGAGCAGATGTGGAAGATTTCAATTTCACTGAAGGAGTTGGCACAAAGTCTCAAGGAACTGGATTTGCAAAATTCTTGTGTAAGAACAGTGTCATGTGAAATAAAAATCTGGCTGCGGGACCAGTGGCCACAGCCACACCCACCAAGTAGCGTTGTGGTTGTTGACACAAATCCCCTCCTCCTTCTGATCTGCAAGGGGCGGCAGATGGGGCCTTGGGGGAGCTGTGGCCACAACGATAATGAGACACCATAGATTTCTACATGGCACCTAACTTTCTAAAGCCCTTTCAGCCCCACCATCTTTACGGATCCTCACCTCAGAAGTAGGGGCTCAGGGGGCACCTGGGTGGCTCAGTAGGTTAAGCGTCTGCCTTCGGCTCAGGTCATGATCTCAGGGTCTGGGGTCAAGCCCCACATCAGGCTCCCTGCTCAGCAGGGAGTCTGTCGCTCTCCTTCTGTCCCTTCCCCCCACCAACTCATGTATGCTCTTTCTCTCTCTCAAATAAATAAATAAAATCTTTAAAAAAATAACACAAAAGAAGTAGAGGCTCATGAAAGGTAAATGACCTCCCAGGTTCATGGAGCATATAAGCAGCTGAAGCCCAGCGCTACGGTCCAAGGATTCCTGCTCACTCGTGGTTGTATAAAAGTGGTTCATCCTGGGAAGGATATTTAACTTCCAGGACACAAGGGCACCATATTTTTTAATGCCCACATGGCACCAACTGTTACCCTGCTTGATCAATTAGCCCCCCGACCGAGCATATTTTCAGTGACTGTTTCTTATAAGGGTCAGACTCAAGTTAATGGGGAGAGTACAGGGCTCGTCTCTTAATCTAATCACAGAGGATTCCCTAAAGAGCCCAAGGATTTCCATGAGCAACGTCATACGGGCCAGTCCCTGGGACCAGGTGAATAGGTACAGTCAGATCTCTAGCTGACCTCCTGATGTTCTCCCCCAGGGCTGGGCTCCCATCCATTGGTCTTCACCATGACCAATGCCACCCCCCAATCTTATAAACCCGAAACCTCAGTCACCCTTGAAGGCTCCCTTTCCCTCACTCTCAGATCCAGTCTATTTCCAGGTCTGGCTGACCCCCTAGTCCTATCCAGATCCGCCTTCTTTGCCTCATCCCACGCCTTCCACCCCAGCCTAAAACATCATCAAGCTTTGTTTGAAAAGACTCCCATAGTTTGCTACAACTATCCTCCTTCTCCCTCTTGCTCCTCCAAGCCTATCCCCGAGGCTGCAGCCAGAGTGAGCGCTTGAAAATGCGAATTTGGACACGTCCCTCACCTGCTTAAACTGCTTCCATAGCTCTCAAGCCACCCGAGGCCCAGTGTGGTCCGGCCCCAGTCTGCCTTCCTTGCCTTTCCATAGCTACTTCATCCCTTCACTCTCCAACCTGCAGACACACCGGCCTTCTCCCTGGTCCTGGTTGGTGCTATGTCCTCCTACCTCGAGGTGTCCATGTGTCTTGTGCCCGCCATTCCCTGTCCCATCTACCGCCACCAACCAGACTCCTAGTTACCTTCAAAGCACAGCTCAAATGCCATGTTCCAAGGAAGCCATCCTTCCCTGGCTCTCCCAGCTGATCAGATCCTCCCAACAGACACTGTCCTAGGGCCACATGTTTAGCTTCTACAACACCAGTCACAGTTTAAATCCAATAATACTCCATGACAATGGCCCATAATGAACACAGCAGATGGGGAAACTGAGTCTCATTGGGATAACGGACCTTAACAAAGGACATGAAATCTGCCAGGATTAGGCAGACTGTGGGCATCATCCCACCTCTGGAGATAGATCTGGGGAAAATGCCTTCCTGAAATTAAATGTTTCTATTTAACACTGAAGATTGGGGGATTGAAGGTTGGGGGAAAGAAACTCCAAAACACACACACCAGACTTGGCCGTGAGAAGGACTGGCAAGGAAAAGCCCAGATCCCCATCTCTTCTCAATTATGCACCCATCAAGCCTGGGTAGACCACGGAAGAGTCAGAAACTGGGGCATTCAGGAGAGTAACACAGCAGCCTTGGGCCTACAGTGGCATGAAAGGGGGGGAGGGGGGAAAATGGTGGGGGTGCCCACCCTGATTATGGACTTCAAGAGTTCCCTAAAGCATCAACAGCTGCTAAAGACCTCCCATCCTCCTGGCTGAATATCTGGAGTAAAAGCACTGTCTTTGACCTCATGGAGCTCAGAGTCCAGAGAAGAAACAGCTCTGTTAACACATCATTGCAACTTAGTAGTAAGTGCTAAAATAAAGTGCAAGTCAGGAAAGGGGCTGTTTGGAGAGAGCACCACTGAGAACTGCATCTGACCGGGCAAAAGAAAAATACATGGACTTCTCAGCCTGCTCCCACCTCAGCCCACGGCAGCTCCCGCTGTCCTGCAGTGACACGCACAAACGAAACCGCCAGAAGAGCAATGACTGTCCCCAAGGTGGCCCTTCCAGGAGCCAAACCAAAAGCAGAGGACTGTGGTGCCTCCTCTTCACATCCAGAGAGGTGAAGGAAAGCAAAAGTGCCACCCAGAGGAGGAAAACTGAGGAAAGAAGTCAAGAGGACAGCGAGTCAGAAGATGTAAAGCCAGCTGGAGCAAGGGTTGCTGGCCCATAGGGCTACACTGGGTTGGATAGTGTCCCCCAAAATTCATGTCCACCAGCAACTTCTGAATGTGACCTGATGTAATCCAGTTCAGACATGGCTCATACTGTATTAAGGTGGGCCCCAATCCAATGACCAGGGCCCTCTTAAGGAAACACAGGGAGACCCAGGGAGAGGCCCACGTGACAATGGAGGCAGAGATGAGGACAATGCCTAAGTCAAGGAGCACCAAGGACGGCCAACAACCCCCAGAAGCAAGAAAGACATGAGGAAGACTCTTCTAGAGCCTTCTGAAGGAGCACTGCCCTGCCAGCACCTTGATTTCTGACTTCCGGCCTCCAGAACTGTAGAGGATAAATTTCTGTAGTAAGCTACTCAGTTTGTGATAATTTGTCATGGCAGTCCCAAGAAATTAATAGATGGGCCTAGAAGACCAAAGACATACATGTGTTACCAGAAGTGAGCCCAGGGTGGACCCAGCTGCAGAGCACAGCCTACAAAAAAAAGGGCAGCACTTACTCAGCTGAATTCAGTTGCTGCCAAGAGGCAATCATGTTGCCAAATATGCCAGTTCTTCTGGATAAGGGGAAAATCCATACTTTTATGTGAAACCTCTGATTTTCAAATGTTAAGCCTAATGGGGTTTTGTCTTGTTCTTGTTTTTTGCTTTGTTGAATCAGCATGGGCCAGCCAAGGCCAGACCCATATCCCCATTTTGCAGATGAGAAATGGAGACCCAAGAAACAAGGTGATCTATGTCTACCCCTCAAGCAACAGCCGTGGCTGAAATCTGCACTGCCATCAACCACAGTGCACTCCTGCTGTCTGCCATGCCACACCGCCTCCCCCCTTCCCCAAGCAGCAGAGGACAGCTTGCCCCACTCTGGACTCACAGCTCTCATGATAGAGGTGACTCCCAGGCTGGAGGGAATAGGCACAGACCAAAAGACACCTTCATCGTCCCAGCTGCCAACAGTCCCCACCAGCCTCTGTTCCTAGGAAGGAGCTGTGCAGGCTCACAGCAGAGAAGTCTCAGCCCCAGAGAGGGAAAGGGATGGGGCAGGGCCTGCAGAGGCATGGGCTATGGGGACAGGAAGGGCAAGCTACAAGCACTGCATCTCAGGAAGGGCTAGGAAGAGCCTCCCTTGGCAGGATCAGGAATTCTTCAGCCAGGAGCACTTCCCACCAGGTTATGGGGCAGGCTAGCCGGATGGGCAGAGCGTGCAGCGAGCACGAAGACAGGCAAGCAACGCAGTCATTGCCGGAGGAAAAGAGTGGCAGCAAGACAATGCCTGTAAGATGCCAGGGTGGGCAGGCCTAGAGGCACACAAGAAGTGTGACACCGACTCTCCCAAGAACGCTGTGCCTGTTTGGACAGATTTTTGCTTTCTGATAACATGTTCCAAAAGCTCTTGGAAGTGAGAAGAGAGGCCTCTTCGGCTCTGTTTGGACAGAATCTGGTGTGGCAGCAAATGTCAGCGGTCCCTGCGAGCTGTTCCGATGTGCCAGTGAAGATGCCAGCTCCCAGGCCAGGACTGGGCGCTCAGAAATCTCACACCATTGCGCTCTGCGCAGCATCTTCTCGCGTGTGAAAGGGCCAGTTACTTGGGAGAGCAGGAGAGAAATAAAGAGTGCTTTTTATCCAATGGTGTTTTTGGTTTTTTGTGTTTGTTGGTTAGTTTTTGTTGTTGTTGTTTTGTTTTGTTTTTTGGCCTTTGACAAGACACAAAGGAATCTTTGCTAAAAGTTTTTCTTGAAGGCCAGCAGTGACATTGACAGCCGTGTGCAGACCCGGCAAGCCCATTACGCCCAGTCCTTCAGCGGCCCCTGCTTCCTCCCCCGCTTCCTGGTCTTCACTGGTGGTCTCCGGCCAGGTTCGAGTCAGATGTGAGCAGGGGGAGGTCTGTGACTCCCACTTCTGGCTGGGAGAGACGCCCTCATACCAGGCTGGCTTGGTGAGACCCCCTAACCCACACACAAACCTACTGCCCACACGGTGGCAATTAAAGGCAAAAAATGAGGGTAGGTCCGAAAGGACAGCAGCTCCTGTGTTAAAACGTGAGCACTATGCAGAGGCACGCCTCTCTGCCAGGCCCTAATCCCCCTGGCACCTGCGCCCCGCTCTTTGCATGAGTAAACGGCAGCTCATTAAGGACACATTAGCAACTCTGCAGCTGGGTAAGGAAAGCGACTTAGTGAACTCTAAGCCACTGGAGATGTCTCTACTTCACTTTTGCAGCCTTGCAGGCATGAAGCAGAGTCTGTCATTTGCCGTCTATCTGTCCAGCCAGAAAAGAAAGAAGAGACCTTTATGGAAACACAGAAGAGACTTAATAAATATTTGTGGAAGAAGAAGGATGGTAGGCCAGGTTGGCAAAGGACAAATCTTACTAAAAATAGAGAAATGTTTGGAGCACACTGGTCCGAAGAGGCATCTCTCCCGCGTCCCCCCACCCACCGAGGGCCCCAGGACGGTGCTTGCAAAATCAAAGTCCTGCGGTAAACCACCTCTTAGTGTTTCTAACGCGTTGTCACGGGATGTCTGACTCAGGAAGTCACAGGGGGGTCCTGGATCTGGAGTTTTAACATGCCTCCCCAGCAGAGGCACCTGGGCGGCACAGTCGGTTAAGATGCTGACTCTTGGTTTCAGCTCAGGTCATGATCTTGGGGTCGTGAGATCGAGCCCCACATCAGGATCCAGGCTTAGCGCTGAGTCTGCTTGGGACTCTCTCTCTCCCTGTCCCTCTGCCCCTCCCCCACTTGCTGGAGCGCACTCTCTCTCCAATAAATAAACGGATAATAGAATGCCTCCCAGGGATTCCTATTTTCTCCCCTGTTTGAGAACCATTGCCCGGAAGCCCTCCTCATGTTTGTTACTCCACGGAAAAAGCAAAAGGAACACCACCCAGGAGCCTATTGGAAATATGGTCTCAGGCCCCACGAAGACCTGCCCGGTCAGAACCTGCACTTTCGCAAGCACCTGACCATCCTGGGCCACATAGTTGGAGGAGCCTCAGCAAGCTGCTGGGGTGGACGCTGTGAGCCAGGTGGGCTCTCTGCCGGGGCAGCCCGTCACCGGGGGTGCGAGCCTTCGGTCATGGCCTTGAGCCTCACACACCTGCAGGGTGTGGAGGCTGCACTCAATGGCCAGCCTCAGAGGGCCTCAATTCCCGGACATGCCTGTGTGACCGCATCCTGGAACCCATAGGAGCCCGGCGCAGACCACCGCCCTCCAGGGCTTTCACCGCGCAGAGACCCAGAACCAGGGATGCCTGGGCCACGCAGACCCAGGGCGGGTGGGCAGGTTCAAAAGCATTTTGTACCTGTCTCCAGCGCCCTCCGGAGCTGCCAGGGGTTGTCTTATTCTCGGTAGGCTGCCCAGGAGTGGCCGACCTGTCGACTTCTGGCACAGTCAACTCGGACAGGCCCTGTGTCTGCCTGGAAAACAGCCACCCTCCTCTTCGCACCAGCCCGACTGCAGGCCTCCTGGGCAAGGCCACGAAGGCAGTCCTGGGTCTTCTCAAGTGCCTGCCCTCCCTGCCCCAGGTGGCGCTGCATCCGTCCTCTGGGGGACCAGAACACCACTGGGAAGCGAGACACACTCAGAGGCTCTCTAAGCCAAGAGAGTGCCAACTGCGTGGGTATTTTTAGCCTGGATCCCTCTGGAAAGGCAGCTCATGAAATCTTACTCTGTCAGCACTCCCTTCCTCTCTTGTCCCAGGCGGAACGGGTGTTGCCTTGGTAACCTGCGGTGTGGCTCTGCGGCTCTGGGGACACCTGTAACTCACCCACAGGTATCTGGCGGAGGGACCCTGGGGGCCCTCGACTTCTTCAGACTCCGGCCTCCTTTCTCTGGGCAGAGTCCCTAGGAATGGGGCCCCCTAAGGCTCAGGAAAGCGGGAAACCCATGCAGCCCTCACAGTGGTCCCCAGGGGAGACCCTGAGACTTTGGGCTTTCAAACCTGTTGACACACTGAAGATGTGAAAACCACACACAATTAAACATGCATTAAGACAACACGGAGTGCGTACGTCGGCTCGGGTCCTTAAATTTTCATGGAATCCCCGCTTGCAGAGAACTGTTTCCTCGGCTTGTCGGGGGCTTGATTTTTCATGTGAGTTAATTCCGCAGGGAAACATTGGTCAGAACAAGAGTAGGCCCTGCCCTCCTCCTCCCTCTGCTTTTCAAAGACTTTCTCCTCAAAAGAAATTGGAGGGGGGGGTGTCAACTGTTGCTCTGGGTCCCACAAGCACTAGGCAGTGGCATTTGCTCCTTCTTTATTGGCTCCTGCATTTTTACTCAGGCATCTGGTACAGTTCAGCCCTAGACCTCCGGCTCATCCTCCTTGCACACCTTTCTGCAGTAATGAACTTGGAGTGTTGAATGGGCTGTTAGTGACCCTGCAGCACAGACGGGGAAGGCCAGGCAGCTCTGCCTTTCCCAAACCAGAAGCAGGTGGAAATGGATCCCACTGGACTGGGCAGCCCCTGGTCCAAAGGTGGATGTAGCTATCTGCCCAGCTGAAGAAGAGATTACCACCACCCCTATTCCACTGGTTGCATCCCACTTTTAAGGCTGACCCCTTGAGGGCCTGAGACCATGAAATATATTAACAGAACAAACCACAAAATCTTCAATATAATCCCACGGATTTTCTCTTATTCTTCCACATTGAAAAGAGCTCTGTTGGGTTTTTTTTTCTTGGTTATATAAATAATACCTGCTTATTACTAAAAAAATTTTAAACACTACAGAAAGGTATGGAGGGGAGGGGAAATCAGGATCACCCGCCACCCAGACAGAGCCCTGCATGCCTCCGATGGCCCGCTGTCACACACCTTGCTCTTCTTGCATATGGACACGTGCAATTGAACATAACGGGATGGTATTACAGAACTGCAGTTTTCTTTCCATGTTAGTTTGTGAGTTTACCTCACTCTCTTCTCATCCGACGCCCTCCCCAGGTACCCAATTTCAACAATCCTGTCACATCAGATGGTCTCAGACATGAGCAAGTCACCATGCTCATATCTGCCTTAAAGATGTCCTCCCTTTGTCCTGGGGACCATGTCACCAGAGCTACAGCCAAAACTATTACAGTCTTTGTTCAAGAACCCAGGGAAAGTGGTCCTACAAAACCCTGAGTTGCTTCTGTGCTAGAAATGGTCCAACAGCTTTCCATCTCTCGTCTAGATAATGACAAAGGCCTTGAGATAACCCATAAGGTCCTGCATGAGCCACCTCTCTCTCTGTGTCATCTCCGACCGGCCTTCCTTGGCATCCTCTGCTCTGGCACTACCCCCTGCCACCGGATCCTTGCACCTGCCACATCCTCTGCCTAACCCACTCTTTCTTGAGGTATGCACAAGTCTCCTCCTCTTGTCTCCTTCTGATCTCCGTCCGAGCACCTCCTCAGTGAGACCTTTATTTGCCATTCCATTTAAAATCATACAATCTCCCCCAACATCCCTTTTCTCTCCCTTTTTTTTCTCCGGATACCTTTCTCCAGCCAACACGCCATGTATTTTACTTTATTTATGATTGGCGCCGCCCCCCTGGGAGGCAGACTTGGTGACAACAGGGTTACTGATTCTGTCTGTGCGTGGCTGTGTCTTCAGTACCCAGTAGCACCTGCCCCAGCTAAGCTAAGTGCTCCAAAGTACTTGCTGAATGTGTGACTCGGTGACTGCAAGTTCATCCTACAGCTACGCTTTCAAGGTCAACTGGTTCCAGGAGCCTTGCAGTTCACAAAAGCAGGCAAATGACGGGGCGCCTGGGTGGCTCAGTGGATTGAGCCTCTGCCTTCTGCTCAGGTCATGATCCCAGAGTCCTGGGATCGAGCCCCGCATCGGGCTCTCTGCTCAGTGGGGAGCCTGCTTCCCCTCTCTCTCTCTCTGCCTGCCTCTCTGCCTACTTGGGATCACTCTCTGTGAAATAAATAAAATCTTAAAAAAAAAAAAAGAGCAGGCAAATGATATTCTATTTCTAGGGTATGCCCTCTGCTCCTCAGACTCCAGAAGCAACAGGTCACTCCTCTACAGCTGAGGTAATAGTCCAGGTGCTCCAATATGGGCTCCCCACAGAACCTGGGGCCACCCCTGCCTCTGAGTCCTTGAGAGGGTCTGCAATGGGCTTCCCCATCAGTGTCCCTTCATCTAGCCCCTCCCCGCTATACCCTTGCATAGGTGTGGCTTCTGTGTCTTTGTGTGGAAGCCAGTCTTTCAGCTGAATCTTGGCTGGCTGCTGGTCTCACGTCTTGGACGTCCTGGACTCTCAGCCACCCCTGCAGCTTGCTACACCCTGCCCTGTCCCTGACTGCACAGAGTAATCCAGAAATGTCAGCCTCCTTCCTAGGGCATGGGGGAGGGGACTACAGCAGGTAGTTTGAACCTGTGGTTGCTCGGTTTCTCTTGTGTTTTAGTTTGTGACTGTTTGACCATTAATTTTTATTATGTAATATGGACGATCTTTTAAAAGCTTATTACCTGGATAACAGAGACAAGACAACAAATGTATGAAAGTTGAAACTCAGGGAAACTGGGTGGCTCAGTTGGTTAAGCATCTGTCCTAAGCTCAGGTCATGGTCCCAGAGTCCTGGGAGCGAGCCCGGCACCTGGCTCCCTGCTTACTGAAATCTACTTCTCCCTCTCCCTCTGCCCCACCACCCCCTCGTGCTTTCTCTTTCTCTCTCAAATAAATAAATAAAATCCTAAAAAAAAAAAAAAAAAGTTCCAAGTCTTTTGAATTGTAATCTGTTTCACAATTAACTTGTGGAAAGTGGTAGGATTGGGAGGACGGATGGGGAGACAGTTGATTAAGGACTCCTTTGCCCCTGTTTTGAAACCTTCTGACATCTGGCTAGAGAGTCTGTCTATGGAAAGAACACACATACAAAGAGACACACGGAGAAGCACACAGACACACACACAGCATTCACAACCCAGATGGCGGGAGCCTGAGTGCCAAGCTGTCTCTGGCAAAAGGCTGCCTGCCTCCACTCACCCACCACATCCAAGATCAGAAGCACAGGGGACTAGAAATTTTTGAGTGCTGCCCTTGACCTTGTTGTTGGAACACTCTCTAGAAGCAAATATGTATTCCAGCTGCCACCAGGGCCAGTCCATATCCTCCCTGATGCTCTCCACTGCCTCCTTGAGAAGAAAGGCCAGCCCCCTCCCAAAGCCTTCTACCTTCTTCTTCTGGAGAAAATCTGCTCAGACTTGTCGACAGGGATCAGGAAGGAAAGGAGACTAGGCCACCGTGCCCGAATTCCTGCCAGCCGACAGGCAGATGGCTCCCTCCATCACAGGAAGGGGTGGGTAGCCAAGGTAGACGTGGGCCCCTTAGTCAGTTCAACATTTGGAGGATTATCTCTCCCAGAGTACCAGAGGATTAAATTTTTTAAAACTAAAATGTAACTGATTTCGAATAAATGTGAAGGTGGGAACACTAGTGAAATCTGTAGTTCTACCAGTTGTAGAATTTTTTCAATGTAATTATGACTCTTTCAACTACACAGAGTAATATGAACTCCAGGCTAGACATTATACATGAAACAGCTCATTGAATACAAGCTGTCTGCAAGGTAAAGATCATGACGCCATTTTATACTGATGAGGTAAGTGATGTCCACAGAGGCTAGAAGCAAACAGTGGATAAATGGGACCCCTATAACTACTGACATTGCATTAATCTTGGATGGATAGACGGATGGATGGATGGATGGATGGATGGATAGATGGATGGATGGATGGACAAATGGATGGATGGATGGATGGATGGATGGATGGATGGATGGATGGACAAATGGATGGATGGACAAATGGATGGATGGATGGATGGATGGATGGATGGATAGATGGATGGATGGATGGATGGATGGATGGATGGATGGACAAATGTTTGGATGGATGGATGGATGGACAGATAGATGGATGGATGGATGGATGGACAAATGGATGGATGGACGGATGGACGGATGGATGGATGGATGGATGGATGGATGGGCAGCAGATGAATGGGCAGATTAAGAACAGAAGAAAAGGCAACAAAACCACATAGCTTCCCATTTCACTAAACTAATGAAATGGTAGGCTATTTAAAGGAATGAACTAGATTGATTAGTAATTAGCATTTCAGCCCTTGAGAAGAAGGGGAGGCAGAAAGGGGAGGAATTACTACTCTTAGAACCTGAGCTCTGAGAGCCAGACCACCTGAGTTCAAAACTCAGACCCACCATTTACTAGCTGGATAACCTTGGGCTCATTATGTACCCTTTCTGTACCTCAGTTTCCTTATCTGTGAAAATGGGGGTATTATGACTTACAATGTTATGGTGAAGATGAAATGAATCACACTATATGTAAAATATTTAGAACTTTGCCTAGTACCTAGCAAGTGCCCCGTGAACACTGCTATTGTTATCCACATTTGCAGGAGGAGACTGAAGCCCAGGGAGGGAGGTGATGCTTATTCTGAAATCATTCCAATAAGGAGCAGTTCCTTATTGGAATATTTGGGATTCCTTTATTGGAATATTCCTTATTGGCCACATTTCATATTGACCATTGGCAACCCTTTTCTGCGGTCATGACGCTACAGGAACATTTGAGCCAACTCTAGCCAAATAATCTTCAGTTGTGGTGAGGATCTGGGTTTTAAGGAAAGTCTAAATTTTTCAGATACAGCTTTCCACATAACTTTAGACAGGTACACATTTATACCATTTGCTGTCTTAGGAGTTCAGAGAAACTTCATAGTGACCGGGAAAAAAAAAAGAAAAGATGGACTTACATTGTTTTTAAAGTGCTATAAATATCTGTTGGATGAATGCACGTCATCTATCATCATGTCATTCAAGACTCCTTATTCAAAGGCCATGATAAAATCCTCCCAGAATTCAAAAAGTTTATTTCTTCTAAAGAATTTCCTAAAACACATCTGAAATTCTGTATCAGAAACCTTGGAGCCAGATGCTTTTCAGAATTTAGACTCTGGAATTTTGAGAGTTTCTAGAGTGCAGACACTTTATTTATTTATTTATTTTAAGATTTTGATTTATCTGAGAAAGAATGAGAGAGAGAGAGAGCATGAGCAGAGG
Source organism: Taxidea taxus jeffersonii (assembly GCA_003697995.1). Classification (NCBI taxonomy): domain Eukaryota; kingdom Metazoa; phylum Chordata; class Mammalia; order Carnivora; family Mustelidae; genus Taxidea; species Taxidea taxus. The sequence continues at coordinate 15,910 of ML107939.1, read as the reverse complement.
AAGCGGCAGATGGAGAAGCAGGCTCCGCACTGAGCAGGGAGCCCGATGCGGGGCTCGATCCCAGGATTGTGGGATCATGACCTGGGCCAAAGGCAGATGCTTAACCAACTGAACCATCCAGGCGCCCAAGTGCACACACTTTATACTGCGTAATCCCCCCTGGAGGTCCAGGCTGACACGTCATGATTAAACAACCTCACAGTTGTACAGAGAACCTTATACGTCAGCTGAACATTTACACTGAGTGGGACGTATAAAGACCATAAGCGGGTCAGTACCAGCTGAGGTCAGGTTTTGCCGCTCGATCCGTTTCTTACAAATGAACAGAAAAACTTAAGGATTTCGGAGTCTTTTGGACATCAGCATGGCAGACGGGACTGTTGACCTGTCATGAATTATGCGCTGTGTTTCCCCCCGCCCCGTCTGGGCTGCTGTGAAGCATTTGGTTTGTGTCTCACCAAGGTCTGCTGGACGCTCACCACGTGGGCGCTGTTCAAAGCTGGTTTAGGCCAATCGTGTCATTTGGTTCCCAGAACAACTGCACAGGGCAAGTCACCGGTCACCGTCACGATCACAGTCACAAGTCACCAGCCCGCACTCAAGCACCGTCTGAGACTCTGGCTAGTGAAGTGTCCCAGCCAGGGAGGCATTTCCAGAACAGCTCACCCTTGAACATCACAGAGGGTGGAGGCATGGACCCCCATGCCGCTGAAACCCGCATACAACCTTGGACTCCCCCAAAACTGGACTACGCATACCTTACTGCGGACTGGAAGCCTCGCCCATAACATAAACAATCAACCAACACATATTTTGCATCTTCAATGTGTTACACATTGTGTGCTTACAATAAAGTCAGGTAGAGAAAAGAAAATGTTATTAAGAAAATACACTTAGCTGGACGCCTGGGTGGCTCAGTTGGTTAAGCGGCTGCCTTCGGCTCAGGTCATGATCCCAGCGTCCTGGGATCGAGTCCCACATCGGGCTCCTTGCTTGGCAGGGAGCCTGCTTCTCCCCCTGCCTCTGCCTGCCACTATGTCTGCCTGTGCTCGCTCTCTCTCTAATAAATAAATAAAATCTTAAAAAAAAAAAAAGCTTTAAAAAGAAAATACACTTAGGGTACTGCACTGTACACTTAGGGTACTGCACTGTATTTACTGGGGGGAAATCTGCGTATCAGTGGACCCACACAGCTCAGACCTGGTTGTTCTAGTGTCTGCTGCATTTTTTTTTTCTCGTTCACTTTTTATTTTTTGGTGCCCGTCTCTTAATAATAGTTTTTGCCCTGGGGCGCCTGGGTGGCTCACTGGGTTAAAGCCTCTGCCTTCGGCTCGGGTCATGATCTCAGGGTCCTGGGATCGAGCCCCGTATCAGGCTCTCTGCTCGGTGGGGAGCCTGCTTCCTCCTCTCTCTGCCTGCTTCTCTGCCTGCTTGTGATCTTTGTCTGTCAAATAAATAAATTAAATCTTTAAAAAAATAATAGTTTTTGCTCTTATTTTCCCTGTGTTTTCCACTGAAACTAGTAGGCAGAAGAGATGCCACAGAATGTTTTTAAATTACGGCCCTTCGTCTCATCCTCCTCATGACACAGACTTTAAGTCCCTCATGAGGTTTTAGGGTGTAGCAAAGTCAGCTTCCAACAACCACCACAAATCTTTGGGCAGGAGGCCTTGCCATGATAATTTCTAGCGAACGGAATTCTCCTGAGATTAAAGCATGGACACACGAAATATTCATCCAGAATCTCAGGTGGCTTGAGCTCATAAGCAGGAGATGAAAATCAAGGGGCTGGAAAAATAGTCTGGGGTTGATCCTGAACGATGTGCCCCTCACTCCATGGGCCCTGAAAACCTCCCAAAGGCCATGGGACAGGGTCATTCAAGGACACTCAAGGCCTGTCTGTCTTGCTCATGGCCATACCTCCACTACCTGACACAGAGCTGGGGCTTGATGTACCTTTGCTGAAGGAAGGAATGAAAGAAAGAATATGTGAGATTTACATTAGAGATCATACTTACATGGAGAGGCTGTAGAAGGAGGATGTGGGGTCCTGTTAGAAATTCCTAGCAAGAGTCCAGGTGTGGGCCGATGAGGGAAATCAGTGATGATGGGCATGGAGAAGACAGGACACGGCCCACCAACAGTAATGGCAGACCATGCCGGGTCTGTCAAGCAATCAGATGTGGCCTCTCGAGGGCCAGGGACATCAAAGACACTGGGCCAAGCGTCCTGGTGGGAAAGGAAGAAGGGAGAGAGGGCTCTTCCCACTGGGTTGCTTGGGAGAAGACACCTTTGGGGCTTGGCGATGCAAGACTCCGGGGGCCCCCCTGGGGAGCAGAGCTGACATGCTCACTGTGCAGCTGTGTGCGGCCACGAGAGCTAGTACGTGGGGGCAAAGGTAAGAACATCGTTAGGGCGGCCTCCTGCAGAAATCGGTCTCCCGGCGGCTCTTTTCCCTCCTTTCTATCCTGTTCAGCCCTCACCTCAGGGACGTACCCTTGGAGACAACCGAGAGGCAGCTACAAAGCAGGAAGGGAAGCAGGGAGGGGAGGGGCTGCAGGCTCTTGGGTGGCTGTAGGGGTGGGTGCAGGGCTGCGGACTGTGTCAGGGAACACAGGAGACTTCAGGAGAGCCCAACCCAACCCAGGGGAAGTTCGCGGGGAGCCTTTCCAGCTGCCTCAGAGCTGGGCAGGCAGGACTGATGAAAGATTCTGTTCTCCCTGGGGAGAGGGCCAGAGTGGCTCCTCTTCCCATGCATAGGCTTGATTTTTAGGGTTCGAAAGGCGACATCATTACCTTGGCATTCCTTCCACCCTGCTCCAGAAACTTTGAGAGAGCTAGGGAGCAGCCCAGGAAGGCTCCTGGAAACAGCTGCTCAAGGCTCTGAATCTGCCCCCCACCCCCTGCCAGCCTCCAAGTCTAGGGGCAGGGAAGACCTTCGGGGTAACCCTTCTGACACCCAGGCCTCAGACGGTCCTCAGACAGTCCACCGGAAAGCTGAAATCTGACCCAACAATGCCAGCTCCTCCAGAAAGATCCATGCAGGGGTGACCAAGCCAACCCTCCCCACGCTCACAGGGAAAGCCCAGGCTGAGAAGCAGATGACTCACCCAGAGTCACAAAAAGAGCCAAAGAAGCCAAAGGTAGACCCCAGGGAAGACCCTCTCTGGGAGTGGCTGTTATTCACAGAACATCCTCCCACTGTCCTCACCCCACCCCAACACACAGGGCTCTACTTTAAGGTTAGAAAGGGACACGTTTACTGAGCACTTACTCAGTGCTCGGCACCAGGCCCTGTGCTGGACCCTGCAGATACAAAGATGAATGCGACATGGTCCCTGTTTTTAAGGAGTTCAGAGTTCATTGGAAAACAGACATAAAACCAAACAATCAGAGTGAGAATGGCTATACTAAGGATACGGTGAGCGAGGTGGGGACAACAAGAAGTCATTCATCCTCCCCACCAACACTTTGAGGGAAGTGTTATTAACCCATTTTCTAGAGGGGGAGACTGAAATTATATTTTGCTGTATTAAGTCACTTGCCTTGGTTTACCCAAGTAAGAGACCCAGCACTAGTATGTGGGGCATCCCACCCAAGCTGCGAGGGTGGATTTTGCGCCTTTCTTTCCAACTCTGCATCCGGTGACATCATATTGGTAACCTGAATCCTCCATCCTTTGGACCACAGAAATCCGTAAACACTACAAATCAGGTGATTGTCTGGTTCAGTCCCAAGTCTGAAAGCCAAGACTTTTTCCAGTCTCCCCCAGAATCTTTGCTGGATTGGAGCAGCCCCATTCTAAAGAGTCTGCCTCCCAGGGTAATCACGCCAGCCTGTCCTGGACGAGGCCAAATCAGACCGTGGATGTGACCTGCCTTCTAAGTCCCAGAAGGCTGTACAACTAAGTCCCCCTCTATCTCCTTAGCTCTGAGCTCACATCTTAGCAAACACCCCGGGGTCCAGACGTGCCAAGTGGACCTGCAGTGGGAAAGGACAGAGTGGGGTCGGGAGGAGGGGGGGAGCAGAAGAAGGAAAGCGGTGTTCCGTTCTCCAGAACACTGATCTCAGGGAATGCCACTCATGTGACTGATGAATCTCTGTCTTCCCTCACTGGCGTGCAGACGAAGCTGGAGGGCATCAAAGCTAAACCACCGCAGAGAAACCGGGCTGGCCTCCCTCCCTGCAAGTCCTATAAGAGAGGAGGAGGACTGAAGCCCCTCCCAGATCTGAGGGAAGCTGCTGGGGGAAGGGTGGGGGCTGCCCCAGTAGAATCCTGCTTCTTCCACTTCGTAGCTGGGGAAGCTGTGCCTTAGGGTCTGCAACGGTGAAGGCTGAGCTTGTGGTGTGGATTAAATGAGTTAAGTGGGAAGTGTCAGATGTAGTAAATTCTGTGTGTTTGTTAAACAGATAGGAAAGACCCCGCCCCCTCCCCACACACACCCTAGAGATATTTTCTTCTCTGTTCAAATGCAATTTTCCAGCCCATTGCTACTCCCAAGAAAGGACAAACCCTGCGGAAAAAGAGGATTCAGCCTCCTCTTCCTCCCTTCACCCCTGCCCACCCTACCCTGCCCCACCTCCCTGTACCCCAACCTACCCACTTTGTCTTTCTTTGAGTGCTCCTGGGTCTTGTTCTGCCACGCCGGGCCCCACAGAGTCCCAGCTGCCACCACCCACCCACCCCCCAGTCCCTCCACCTCCTTAAGTTCCGAAAAATGTCCCCCTCCCTCCGCCTCCCCTCCCCAGAGCCACTAGGAGCCCCACTCCTGGCCGGGGGTCAGGGCAAGCCGAAGGCAGGACTCGAGCCTGGAGCTAGAGCTGCTACCCGAGCCCGCACACGGCGGCCGGCTGCGCCACCCAGTGGCCACTTGCAGAATTGGCGAGAGCCTGGAGGTCCAGAAGGGGACCCTGGCTGCGGGGGCTCCCCGGGGACAAAGGGCTTGTAGGGTCTAGGTCACACGGGGTAATTAATTCAGTCGGGAAAGCAGAGATCCCGTGGCAGGGCTGTCTGCAGGGCGCCTTTCCTCCCTGTCGGTGCCCATTCCCCCCACCCCACCCCTGCCTTCCCCTCCGGTGGCTGGGGGCCAAGGATCCTGTCCCCTAATATCCCTGCCTCCCCTGTGCCCTGGGCTGATGAAGAAACAAAGACAGAGGTTTTCAGGGCCCTGAGGCCAGGAGCAGCTGCCCCTCCCCACCACTGGTGTCTGGAGGGAGTCCTGTTTCCAATCCCTGCTGGGAGCTGGTTCCACTTCCTCAGCCCAGGCCTGCATTTCGCACCTGAGAAAGAGGATGATAAAAATAAACACCTCCCGGGACGCTTGGGTGGCTCAGTTGGTTAAGCAGCTGCCTTCGGCTCAGGTCATGAGCGTCCTGGGATCGAGTCCCACATCGGGCTCCTTGCTCGGCAGGGAGCCTGCTTCTCCCTCTGCCTCTGCCTGCCACTGTCTGCCTGTGCTCGCGCTCTCTCTGTCTCTCTAACAAATAAATAAATAAAATCTTTAAATAAATAAATAAACACCTCCCAACTTCCCCTCAGACAGGGCTTGTGAGACTCAAAGGACAGAACGCTGAGGGAAGATTTGGAAGACAAATGACATGACAAAACCACCCCTATTCGAAGTTTCTGGTCCACAAGACCTTAGTGACCACGTGAGCACAGGCAAATACAAGTACATTTTCTTAAGGAGGAAGACCCGCAAGTCCTGACTATGAAAAACTCCTCAGAGGAGAGACTGTATTTGGAGGAGAAGGAACACGGAGCTGAGATCCAAAATCACAAGGTTCCATATGGGAAATTTAAATGATCAAAAATGTCTTAAGGGTTTTACTATAGAGCGTGTAGAAGGCAGCTCGCTCTTTAGGAAACCAGTAGAATAAACGATATGATCCCCCAAAACATTTGGAAGATGAAGAAGCAAAGAGTTGTCTAGGATCCTACTCGGAACCACTTCAAAGGTAGAATCACAAAACCACGGACCTGACCTTGGCCCATGACAGCCCTGGCAGCCTTGGAACCTGTTCAGATTGTGGGAACGCCTCCCCCAGTCTACCTGCGGAGGCATATTCCCTGCACAAGAACAAATCCGCCTGCTGGTCCTGTTCTGCTCTCAGAGGTGGAGCCCCGGGCTCCTGACCATTGGCCCAGTGTCTCCACAACGAAGCTGCCCCCATGTCAGAGTCCAGCGCCTGGAACCTCGAGGCAGAATGAGAGCTGACATCAGAGTCAGGGAAAGAAAGCAGCAGCAGCCCTGGCCCCGTACTGCACCCCAGCACAGAGCAGGGAGCCAATCACGTTTACTCACCGTCTCTCTCCCATGGGCAGAGTGAGAAGACCTGCGTTAGGAGGGATGATTAGAGCAGACTGGCCAGAGGCCAGGCACCCATCAGGGCAGACATGAGTTTGGCATTTTAGTTCCTCTGGTTAAGACACCTCTTAAAAGTCCCCTTTGCTACAGGGTCCCTATGCAGGTCCTAACAACCCCCTTCTTGCCCTTGTCCTCTTGTCCTCTCTCCCTAACCAGAGAGGGTCACATTCGCTGCTCTCACAGCCCATGTATTTCCACCTCCCAGGGATTTTGTCCTGATTCATTCTGCTTCTCAGGCTCACTCACATGCCGCCATGCAGCATCTCTTTCTTCTGTGACAGGCTTCCAGAGAACCTTCCAGAATCTTTGGGTGTGAAACCTTAAGAGATATCACCTCTGAATCCTCCCAGCCCAGGGGGTCATCAGCATTTATTGGGTACCACTATGTGTGCACTTGCATGGAGGCGGGAAGGGGGGGTCACTCTGATGTCAGTGCCCACCCCGTCCAGAGGTTGAAGGTCTGGCAGACATAGACCATCACCCAGCTCATTCTGGCAGTCCTGGTTCCTCATTAATTCAACAAGTCTGCATCACCTGCACCCTGTCTTCAGTGCTGGGCTGGGTATTAGGAGACTTCCCAGGTAAGATGGGGAGATGCTCTCAGGACTCCCTCCCTGGACACCTCCCCTGTCATTCTGTCCCAAGGGAGAGAGTGCTCATTGGACTGGCCGGATGGAAAGACAGTGATTGACCCAGATTTGCAGATGAGTGTGGGCACTACTCCTAAAATGTAGGCTGGGGTATGGCTGACCGGGCCCTCTCCTCCATTCACATGGCAGGTGTGGTTCGCTGGCTCAGGCTGGCTCTCCCTTGTCCTTGCATGTGGCTGGCCAGAGCATAGGAAGAGCAGAAATTTGGAGAGAACATGGCCCCCCAGCTCAGCCCAGTTCCCTCTGCGTGGTGTGGGGTCCATGCCTAGTCACCATCAAATGTGACTCTTTTCTTCACTGCTCTTCCTCGAAGTCACCCTCTGAGACTTTGTGGGTAGTATTTGCTGGGTTGTGGGATATGCTTGGGCCCTCTGGTCATAACACATGTTTTGCCCATTCCCATTGCCAATACCTTTGATAATAATCCCCCATGCTCTGGGAAGAGAAGTTCAGCAGGAAGGTTAGACTACACTGCCTTACAAGGTAAGAGCCAGAATATCCGAGTTGGGAAAGGCAGAGAGAGCAGAGTTTTTAAGACTGGCTTTGAAAGATCAATAGGACCCCACAGACATTTGAGGATATGGGGACAGGTATTCCAGGAAGAAGGAACTCAATGGTGGTGTCACAACGGTGAATGTCAACAATGGAAGAAGATTCTAGAAAGCTGGGTAGATCCTACAGCTTGGAATCCTGAAATGCTAAGTGAAGACATTTTCACCTAATTTAGTAAGGCACCTGGGAGCCACTGAAAGCTACTGAGCAGGGAAGGTTGTGATCAGGACTGAGCTCCAGAAAGAAGAATCCGGAAGAAGTATGTGGGATAGATCGGAGCCCAACGAGACAAGGGCAGGAGGACCCGATGTCAGGTGGCCCATACAGTGACCCAGGCAAGCAGAAGGTAAGGGCTGAGCAGAGTTACCAGAACAGAGGCCCCAGGTGGGAGGGCAAGCATAGAACCAGAGGACTGGAATCCCAAGGAAGAGAGAAGATAGACTGTGGAGAAAGGACAGAAGGGTCTCAGGAGAACAGAGGCACCCTCCCCCAAAAATGGGAAGTCAGAGAAGGTGGAGCAGCTTTGCCAAAGATAAGCTCAGCCACTGCCCTGGGCCTTTCTACCTCACCTCTGACCACTGCCCCTGATCTGCCATGGGTCCTACCCCACAAGGCTTGCATCACTGTCCAGGGCATCCTTGGCCCAGTCCCCTCCCCTTGCTTGCCAGACTGCCTCTTGCTTCGGGTCTTAGTCCAGACACGGCCTCCTCCTGGGAGCGGCCCCCCAAGCCCCACGTCAGGGGCTTCCCTAAATGCCCTCCTCTTGCTTACCTGCTCCCCAACACAGTCTCTGGGTGCACTACAGTCACTGGTTCACCCTCTGGTTCTCCTGGCACAAGCATTTTGAAGACAGGTGTCCCTTTATTCACCATGGCGGCAACAATGTTTCCTGAGCAGCTACTGTGTGCTAGTGCCCCAGTTCTGAGAGCACACTCGCGCCAGGCTCCGTCTAGTGGAGCAAGGAGGTGACCAGGTAAACAGAGACCGTCCACAGGATGGGGGTCGGGGGGTGGAGTTTCTCTTCTTTGTCTTTGTCTCCAGCCCCCAGCAGCCTGTGGCATAGAGAAGACTCCACGAAAGACGGGTGAGTGAAGGGAGGACACCCGGAAAGCAGCCAGGAACAGAGGGCTGGAGCCCAGGAGAGATACCAGGGATATTTTGGGAACTTGGCTCACTTCCCCCGCTAGTTACGTGGGTTGTGCTAAACCTGACATAGAGTATGCGGGGGTCCCAGAGCTTATAGGGAACATGAGGACAGCGAGGGAGATTCTGCACTCCCGTCCTGGCTTAAATTAACAGGGGACAGATCCTCAAGCCCCCGGTGGCTGCTTCCTCTCCAAACACACCCTGTTTAAGGCACTGGGACGTGGAGTCGCCTGCCCCCGAGGGCCAGACATCAATCAAAGAGAAGATGCTTACACTATGGAATGTTCCTGTTCAAGGAGGCACCAGAGTCAGTAGGTAGGGAGGCCGCCTCCGGGCCATGCCCCAGACAGAAAATCCTATCTCCAGGCTCCAGACGGACCAAGGATTGTGTTTTTCCTGATCTGATGCAAGACTTCATCTTCAGCTCCGTGGGAATGCCTGTGGCATCGAGAAAATCAAATGTGCATCCCAAAGTGACATCAACAATGGGAAGAGTCTGTCCTGGGCATAGTTTCTGCTGGTCCTAAAAAAGGATTATCCAGGGGCGCCTGGGTGGCTCAGTGGGTTAAAGCCACTGCCTTCGGCTCGGGTCACGATCCCAGGGTCGTGGGATCGAGCCCCGCATCGGGCTCTCCGCTCTGCGGACAGCCTGCTTCCTCCTCTCTCTCTCTGCCTCTCTGCCTACTTGTGATCTCTGTCTGTCAAATAAATAAATAAAATCTTTAAAAAAAAAAAAAGGATTATCCAAATTCCCCATCAACAATCCCCCCTTCCTGGCACCCTGAGGGAAACCAGCCCACTGAGGGCTCCTTCCTCCCTCCTTCCCCCACCTCTGAGATGTACTTTCTCTGTATTTACAGACAGATCACAGTTACCCACAGTTTCTAGTTGTCTGGAAACACCTGCAGGTAGGCAAACCCTCCCCAGTCAGACTGCATGGCTTGGTTTGGGCGGATTCTGGGTCCTCCTCTGAGCCTTTTCCCCACTCCATCCCACTTCTCTAGTGCCTATGACCTCCAGCTCAACCTCCAGCAACCCATCAGCATCTAGAATCAGGACGGAAAGCTCCGTGAAGGCAGAGGCCATGCCGTTCTGCTCACTATCACGTCCCCGGCATCTAGGACATCCCCTGGCACACAGGAGGCCTTTTACAAGTATTCGTGACATAGATTCAACAAACGTTGGGCACCTCTCTTGTAAAAGATAGAAAGATGTGCAGCCTTTGTCTTAGGACACAGTACGGAAAGGGCAGCCAGGGGTCCTCCCACCAAGAGCCTGCTCTGCAGCCGGGCCGGGGTCTCCAGGAAACTACTGGGCTCAGAGGAACAGGTTTCCAGCCCCACTGGCTCCCTCTGCCTGAGCACAGGCCACCCAAGACCCTTGCTTCAAACCTACAATGAAAACAGGCTGGCCTCCCCCTCTCTGGGCCGATCTCCTCTCTGCCACCCCAGCACCCACTGGAAACATCTGGGATGTTTCCAGGAATGTCTGGCACCAGCTCAGACAAGATCAATGGCATGGCTTCCTTACCGACCTGGATACTTAGGCACCCACATTAATTCTGCCTTTGTTTCAGACAAAGAAGGAGGAAAGCAGAATTCCTTATCCTCATTAAGAAGGGTTGGGGCACATTCCAGAGAGACAGAGCAGACAGGGTGGGTAAGAGGCGGGCTCGATCGCCAGCATACCTTCCCTCCAGTCCTGACTCTGCCGCTGACTTCCTGTTGACACTGGGGGAAATTCTGTGTCTCTGCTGGCCTCAGTTTCCTCACCTATAAAATGGGGATAACATTAATAGTTCCTGCCTCATTGGAATGTTACAAAGATTAAACAGGTTAATCATGTAAAGCACTTGGAAAAGTGCGTATGTGATAAAAATTAACTTTCATTATTATAATTATTACTTTCTTTAGTTGCTATTATTATTACTATAACTATTATTATAATTATTATCATCTTTAATTAGTTCAGAAAGGGCCCCACCAGAGGGTGCTTACCTGCAATTTTTACACACACACACACACACAGGCTCCCTCTTCTCAGTCGAGGGGGGCTCATTAGACTGTACCCCTGTCAGCAGGAGGCCCCCCCACCTGCTCATGAGACCCTTCTGCCAAATACCACTCTCTCTCCTCCTCCAACAAAAATGATCATTTTTTTAAGACTTGATTTTTAAGTAATGTCTACACCCAATGTGGGGCTCAAACTCACAACCCCAAGGTCAAGACTCAACACGATCTACTGAGCCAGCCAGGTGCCCCCAACAAAAATGATCTTGTCACATACCCTCCTCTATGCTTGGTACTAATCACCAGAGCCCGACTGCCGTCGCAGCCCCCAATATATATATATTTAACATAATTCCTGACACTTTTCTGAGTTAACTCCTACAGGTTATCACTGTAGAAAAAATAATCTATTGGTGCATTTCACTGGCCTGGCTGGACACAAGCCACCTTCAGATTTGAATCCCATAATAGTTTCTTTCTTTTTTTTTTTAAGATTTTATTTATTTGTCAGAGAGAGAGAGAGCACAGGAGTGAGCACAGGCAGACGGAGAGGCAGGCAGAGGCAGAGGGAGAAGCAGGCTCCCTGCTGAGCAAGGAGCCCGATGCGGGACTCGATCCCAGGACGCCAGGATCATGACCCGAGCCGAAGGCAGCCGCTTAACCACCTGAGCCACCCAGGCATCCCTGAATCCCATCATAGTTTCTATTTAGCAGATCGATGTCCTGTGATGGTGCATTGTGATCAATGTCTACTTAGCAGATCAATGTCTTGTGATGGCAGAAAACTTACTGTTCTTTAAGAAAATTGTAAAAATAAGTGAATAAATGGCATCCTAGAGTATGTGACTTTTTGTGTCCGACTCCTGTCCCTCAGCGTCATGTTTTCAGGGCCCTGCACCTTGTAGCGGGTAGCACTATGTCATTCCTCCTCTGGCCGACTCATACCCCATCGTATGGAAAGGCCACGTGTTGTTCAGCCACTGGTCAGCAGGTGGACCTTTGGGCTGTCTGTACCTTTCCCTATTTGAACTGATGCTCCAGTGAACATTCACATACAAGTTTCTGTTTGCAGGGGACTCTGTTTTGATCATTCCACGTCCCTGGGCTGTGAATAGACCAGCACAGGGAAAGGCTCAACAAAATAAAAGGCAAGGTTTGGGCATCTAACGTCCTCGAGCTTCAGGCCCCGCTCATCGGCCCTTGGCTCAGGACTGAGACCCCTGCATCTTCTTCTTCCCAAACCCACGCTCCGGATCCAGGGCTAAGCCCCACCCAGCAGTGGGGCAGGGGTTCAGCCGGGCTCTCCCCGAGCAGCCCCACTCCCCACAAAGGAAAGCACATCTAGGCAGTAGCAAAATGGGCCCTTCCGAATTTTCATGCAGCCCCAGGACGCCCCCCCACCCCACAGCACAACATCATTATCTTCAGGTAAAGTCTGATTAGTAGAATAACATGCCAGACATTTCTTTAGATAGGATAAAATCTTCCATTTCACAATTAAAGACTCTAAAAAAGAGAACATCCCTGACATTAGCTTCCTCAGGCCCCACAACCTGGGAGACTTAAAGCAGCAGAAACATATCCACTCAAGGTTCCGGAGGCTAGAGGTCTGAAATCAAGGTGTCCGATGGCAGGGCCCTGCCGCCTCTGAGGGCTCTAGGACAGGATCTTCCCTTGCCTCTTCCTAGCTGTGGGGGGTTCCCAGCGCTCCTTGCTGCTCTTCCGCTCACAGCTGCATTGCCTCATTGTCTTCCCCAGCATCTCCACGTCATCTTTTTCTAAGGACACCAGTCATATTGCATTAAGAGCCCTCCCTACTCCAGTGTGACCTTGTCTGAACTAAATTACATCTTTATTTTCAAATAAGTCACATTCCGAGGTACTGGAAATTAGGTCTTCGACATATCTTTTTGGTGCCCAATTCAACTCATAACCTTGGAGAAGGTATACATATAATGGTATACACTTTGATTATACTAAAGTGTAAATGACTGATAAGGTATGGGGAGAGGAGGCTGGGGACTGCCATGCAGAAGAAGCGGCGGGGGGGGGGGGGGTGGGGGGGAGGACCATGCATAGACGAGTGGTTCTACTAATGGGGAGAAGCGGGGTAAGAGGGCCAAGGTTGGAGCCATGAAGCCTGGTTTCTTCCTCTTTCTCCTGATTTAGCTGACACTTCAGTGGGTGCAGCCGCGAACAGATGAAGAAGGTGGTAGCTCAGGTCTCCTAGAGGGATCCCCTTAACACTCAGACCAGTTCATTCCTTTGCTCAAAACCCCCCAAGGGTGCCCTTGGCAGATGGCCTAAAGTCCATGAGGCCCCACATCACCCACTCTTTACCTCCACACACACACTTACCTCCTATCACTGCCCCCCCCCCCCCACCACGCCAGCCACGCTGGGCTCCTTGCTGTCCTGGAAAGTGTCCGGCAAGCGTCCTGCCCCCGAGCCTTTGTCCTGCCATTCCTCCTGCCTGGAATGTTCTACTTCCTTCAGGGATCACTGTGGCTCAAGCTGGGTTAGCAGGCCTTCCCTGACCACACTAGCCCCACTGCACCCAGCACTGTCTTTGCCTTCCCCTTGCTTATTTTCTTCCACAGCCCTTCCTAAGCTCTGACACACTGGTGCGTGCCTTCTGTCTGCCCTCCTCCACTAGACTGTGAGCCCCATGAGGGCAACACTTTGAGTTGTGTGCTCACTGCTATATCCCAGACCCCCAGAGCAGCCTCTGGCATGGATCAAGTGTTTAGGAAATTTTTATCAGATGAAGGAAACTGCTTCTGCCCCACCATGTGTCTGGAGGGCCTGGTAGCTACTTAGGGGAACTTTGTGATGATAGGGGCTATCCTGGATAATCCATGGAGTCTCCCCATCTCACAATTCTTAACTTAATCACAACTGCCAGGGTGCTGGGTGGCTCAGTGGCTTAAGCCTCTGCCTTCAGCTTGGGTCATGATCTCAGGGTCCTGGGATCGAGTCCCGCATTGGGCTCTCTGCTTGACGGGGAACCTGCTTCTCCCTCTCTGCCTGCTGCTCTGCCTACTTGTGCTCTCTGTCAAATAAATAAAGTCTTTTTAAAAAGTGCTTTAAATCAATCAATCAATTGATTGATTGATCACAACTGCCAAGTGTCCTTTGCCATGTGTCGTGACGCTCCCAGGTTCCAGGGGTTAAGATGTGGCTATATTTGGGGGCCAGCACCTGCTGAGTCATATTCTGAACAACGTTTACTGGCAAAGAGGCCAAGGGACACCCCAGCTCAGCCCTGCATGATGACAAGAACTGCAGGCCAGCCCCGACGCCATCATCATCCCTGACCGGCTGCAAGGACTGACCCACGGACACTCGGTGTTCTTATCCATAAAGTGGAGAGGATGTCCCCAGTGGAAGGGCTACCCCTATCTGTAGTCCCCCAAATCTTAGCATAACTTTATAAGATATCCTTGATGTGGAAGAATCTTGATAACAATGGAAACAGGAAGAATCAGAGATCATGGGTGCAAGAGTCTCTCAACTTTTAACACCGGTGACAGTTTTGTGGCTATTGGAGAGTCACAGTTGGTTCAGACAGAGGGATGCCACTAGCAAAGACTAGTGAACCTAAGAGGCATTCTAGTCTGGTTTGTTGGTTGGATCATTTATTCATCAAGGATCAGAGTACCTGGTAATAACCAGGTTCTGCTGTGCAAGGAAACAGACATTTAAATGTAAAACAGAGTATTAATGTAAATGTAAAAACAGGATCCCGTCCCTTGGGCTCACCATCTAATAAGGAAGATAAACCTGTACACAGGTCATTACAAAGCAGTGTGAGATGTGCTCAGGAACTCTGTGTCCCAGGGGCTGGGGCAGAGCAGGGGGAGCAGCCGGCTCTTCCTGGAAGTGTCAGGAAGGCTGCTCACACGCCTGGAAGGCGAGCAGGCAAGGGAGGGCAGGTGAACACAGGGATGAAGGGAATGAAAGCAGAGCAGCAGTATAAAATGCAGAGGGGGCAATATGAGGCTACCTCAAGAAGCAAGAAGTCTCAAATAAACCACCCAACTTACACCTAAAGGTGCTTAAAAAAGAGCAAACAAAATCCAAATGGTGTTGGAAAAACCGGACAGCTCCATGCAAAAGAATGAAACCAGACCACTTTCTTCCATCACACACAAAAATAAACTCAAAATGAATTAAACATCTAAATGTGAGAGCTAAGGGACGCCTGGGTGGTTCAGTTGGTTAAGCGGCTGCCTTCAGCTCAGGTCATGATCCCAGTGTCCTGGGATCGAGTCCCACATCGGGCTCCTTGCTCAGCAGGGAGCCTGCTTCTCCCTCTGCCTCTGCTCGCTCGCTCTCTCTCCCTCTCTCTCTGACAAATAAATAAACAAAATCTTTAAAAAAATAAAAATAAAAATAAATGTGAGAGCTGAAACTACAAAGATCACTGAAGAAAGCAAAGGCAGTTATGTCTCTGACATTAGCTGCAGCAACATTTTTCTAGCTATGTCTCTTGAGTCCAGGGAAAGAAAAGCAAAAACAAACTATTGGGACATCATCAAGATAAAAAGCTTCTGCACAGCAAAGGAAACAGTCAACAAAACTAAAAGGCAACCTAATGAATGGGGAAAGATATTAGCAAATGACATATCTGATAAGGAGTTAGTATCCAAAGCATACCAAAAACCTGATAAAACTCAACACCCCCAAAACAAACAATCCAATTTAAAAATGCGCAGAAGACATAAACAGTCATTTCTCCCAAGAAGACATACAGATGGCCAACAGACGCATGACAAGACGCTCAGCATCACTCATCATCAGGGAAATACAAATCAAAACCACAAGGAGATACCACCTCACACCTGTCAGAACGGCTAAAACCAAAAACACAAGAAACATCAAGTGTTGGTGAGAATCTAGAGAAAAAAGAATCTTCATGCACTGTTGCTGGGAATGCAAACTGGTACAACCCCTGTGGGAAACAGTATGGAGTTTCCAAAAAAAATTAAAAACAGAGCTACCCCATGATCCCAGAATTGCATGACTGTGTTTTTACCTTAAAAAATGCAAAAATGCTAATTCAAAAGGATACACGCACCGTAGGTTTATTGCAGCATTATTTACAACAGCAGCCCAAGGGATAGACGAATGGATAAAGAAGATATCACACACACACACACACACACACACACACACACACACA
>ML107938.1:91969-107714 GCA_003697995.1 Taxidea taxus jeffersonii | reverse complement strand
AATTCATCTGTAGAAGGGAAAAACAACTTTAAAAAAGTAGAATGAAACTTGCCAAGAATTCAGATAGAATGTGGTTCTGGGTTACATCTTAAGGTTACAAAGTGCACGGGATCTGCCAGTTTTTTAAAAGATTCAGAAATGCTGTTCAGTTACTTGTTCTTAGGTTTTCTTCTCTCAAGGCAGAGAGTGTATCATAAAATCATAACTCAGTCTAGGTGTATGTATTTTGATGTTTGGAGATAATGAGGTTGTGATACTTTGTCTTCCAGAATAGCTCTCCTGTCCTTGTCTCTGAAATGAAGAGGTTTGACTAGCTGTCCCTATGGTCCTTTCTCAGTCTCCATTCCTTAAGACCCTGACTAACTTCGAGAATTGGAGTGAACATCTCCGTGACATACTAGATAGATGTAGGGCATTTTACCATGCCTCGCACACATCGTCTTACTTCTTTCATATCATGTATTGAAATGATACTGCTTTTTATGTCTCCCTGCATCCTTCCTCCCCCTCCCAAAATTAAACTCCAGCTAGGCAAATTTTGTCTTAGTTCACCACTGAATTCCCAAAAAACCAGGGCAATGCCTGGTAGATGCTGAGGGGGTGAATGTCTAAAGAAATTATTTTTCAAGAAAATATACCACAAGATCATTATGTGTAACAGGCCATTTCAAAAATTTTATTTTGATTTCTCCTTTTACTTGACTTATGTCTTCTCAGCCTTTCCCTTATCTTTTTTATCGTTTAGTTTTTTCTGTTCTTTTTTGGTGACATTCCTGCTCAGGGTTCTTTCTATGGCTGCGAATGTTTTTGTCCTATTCATAGTTGGTGCCTGGAAGGTTCTCCATCTTGATTTCTTTCTGATAGAGGCTATTTGGACTCTGGGACCACTGTTTAGGGAAATTCTTTTAAGAGATGCATTTGGTAATCCTGTGATTTTGTGTTATATATTCTGTCTGGGAGCCACATTTCCTATTGCTTTGCCAGTTCCTCCTATTGCTTGTCATGTAGGATCCTTTTTGGGTGAGTTACTATGTTAGTCTTGACCCTGTCAATATTGATATAATTAAGGATTCTGACTTTAATATATAGAACAGGAAAGTCACAATATCCACCCTTGGGTATATGGTAAGAACTTGTTCTCTTCATTCTGCATGGCTTGCAGAGAAGTTAAGTAACAGTTTAAGCCTGATCTAATGCTGTCAGAGAAAGTAGTGTTAAGGTATGTTAAGGTATATACCCCAGATATGGAAGTGTCTGTGTACCTCCATTGTTTCCCTGGAGGGAAAACCCCAGACCTGGACTGATTATCCATATGCATTCCGACATGTCTCTGAGATCTTAGACTGTCCTCAGCAGAGGCTCTTGACAGTTTTTTGGATTATGGAACTTTTTGGCAAATCTGACAAACTATTGACCTTCTCTCTAGAGAGACATCCATTTGCATAAACCCACAAATTTTACATCTATCATTCAGAAGTGCATAGGCTCTGTGTACCAAGGGTAAGGACCTCTAATCTGAATTCTTCTTGTTTTTGAGTTAGAATTGATTTGGGAAGCCTTGGAGAGATTGGGGGTGGGGGAAAGCTCTTACCAGTTAAGACTCCAAACATCTCTCTCCATGGAGATTCTTCTTCCATCTTGAGAATCAGACTCCCATCTGAGAATCAGACTACTGGGTCATTCAAGTAAACTCTTATCCAGGTCAGGAACCAGCATTCAGCCTGGGCTTATTTTCAAAACAACATCTTAATTATGTCCTTTGATCTCACAGGTACCGCTGCATTAGCCTGATTGGATATATGTAAAGAGAAAAATTAGTACCTCTGGATCATCAGGTAAGCAAATGGGACTTTGTTTTAATTTCTCCATTGATTTGGTCCTCTGTCAGTATGTGGCCAATTCCTATCATCTGTTCTTTCTTTACTACAGTGTGGGTCAGTGAGATGATAAATATTTCTAGAGAAGGAAGCAGCCATTCCTGAGTTTTACAAGATTACTTCATCTGCTGCTTGAAGTCAGTTTTCTTTATTTTAATTTTATCTCATTATTATTTCATACATTCACACTTCTATACCAGATAAAAATTCCCTGCTCTTCTTCTTATGTATATACTTTGGAGAGTTGTGGACAGCTCTCATATTGTTCCTTGGTTGTCAGCCAAGTTATACACATTTAACTCCTTTAATCTTTCTTTGTAATTCAGTCAGCTTGGCTGCTTTTTCTAGATTTTCCCCTATTTCATCTGCATCATTAAAAAACAGAGAAAACATGTTATCGCCTGGCTTCTTCTACACCTTTCCTTCTTTTTATTTCCTGATTTTGCATCAGATTCCTTGTTGAACTAAAGCCAGCCAGGCATCATTCTTTGGACCACTTTGGCACGACATGAATGCCTTTTCTACAACTATCAGTGTCCCATGCAGTTATAGCATCATTGGTATATCCCAGATGGAAGAAAGGAAATTGGAAAGGAGAACAGTGAGGAGAAAATAATGCATTTTTTGATTCTATGGCAGACCGGCCCTTGCCACCTATAGCAAATCATTGTACCTGAAACCTGTATCACGGGTTTTGTCCTCCTACAGGGTTGTGCATGATACTAATTTGAATAATGAGAAGCAAGGACTGTGTACTGTTTGAGGTTTGGCCATCGTTCTCACCCGGTTTCTTTTCCACATTCTCTCCCTCCCACCGCCTTTTCCAACAGCGATCATGACTTGCTATCAGAATCTGTGGCCATGCGCAAAACTAGGCGGGGGATCATTTTGTTGGAAATTAGATAGGCTCAGGTGGTCATGTTCCATGCCTGTGTGTGTAACATCTGAGGCAAGTGCTTTAGTTCTTGCTATTTCTGTAGCAGTCGTTGGTCTTCTTTTAACAGCTGATTCAATGGAGATGGGCAGGAGGAAGGGACTAGTGGACCTTTGGTGCTATTCATCAATGCTGTACTAGTTTCACAACTCTTTTCCTGTCCTGATGGGCAGGGAGAAGCATACTGCTTCTAGATGATGCTGAGCTTAGTGTAAAATATGCCAGCATGGGATCTGGGCTTGTCACAGTTCATTTTTTCTTTTCATTTGGTTCGTAGGAAATGGACTTCTACCTCTACTTATCTTGTGCATTAGAGAGAAAAGGGTCATACCTCTAGGAGCTAATGGCTTATTGGTGTTTTTAGTCACCAGATTCAGGTGGTATATTTAGTTGAAGCTTCCAACAGCTCACATTTGGCTTTCTCATTTGTGTTAGCTTTGCTTCTAGTACAGAATTGAATAGGATAGAAGAGACGGTTTTCCTGTTTGTGTCTGTGGTAACTTTCTAGATGATTTGTGGTTTAATCCTTTAAACATTTTTGATCATTTATCACCTCTTTCCCTGTAAAGGCATAAAATATTCCGATCATACTGTTATAATCTTTTACTTGATTATTTAAGTTTGGAGAAATCAAGGTCAGAATAACAGCTGACACAGTCACCTCTGAATAGTGACCTAAAAATTGTGACACTTATATTAGTTCTTTTTTTGCCTGATTTTATGGCCTTCCTTCACCTGTCAGATTTTAGACAAGATCATGTGATTGTGAATCACGTATTTCTTGTTCTCTAGCTTCTTAAACAGGTAAGTATATAGCCTGGACCCCTTTTAAGTCTGATTTTTAAAAAATATTAATCCTTCCTGTGGCTTTAAACTGCTGACAATATTGTTCTCAAGGTAATTTCTTTAGGCAAATGATAGATTCTTCAGCATAACTTTCATTTCTTGAGTCTTTTCAAGACTTGTCAAACAAAACAAAATGCTAACCTGACTTTAAGGGGAGAAAAATCCACCTCCCCCCACCCCGTACTACATTATTCTTTGTTCTCTGTGTGCATCAAAGTGACAATCCCACACTGTCTCAATTGAGGGAGTCTAGCACAAAATAAAAAACAGCCTGGCACTGTTCTAGGCTGGCAGCCAAAATGTTTTGTGTAGCTTGGTTCTGGCAGTGGTTTTCATAAGGCAGAGGGTCTATCCTCCCAGCACCGCTGAAGGAAAGTAAGCAGCCTTAGTCTTTCCTCCTTATCCCATTTCTTTTCCTTCGTTTTCCTCTTTTTGTCACATAAAAAAAAACCAAAACAATATTTCTTAAATAGAAACATCGTTCTCCTCACAACCTCCACGTTTGCTAAGCAGCATTGTTCCTTCTAGAAGCTTGTGTTAGATTTCCCTTTTCCAGCTCTTCGAGATTTTCTTCACAGTTGCATTTTTGCCACACTTCTCAGAAAACCCTTCTGAATATTGCTAACTTTGGTCTTGTTGACATAGTGTTTTTGATTGGTTGGAATCTTGTCACCCTTCATAGCTTATTATTTGAATGGAAACTTTTGAATGACACTTGCTTGTATTATTATGGATCTTAAGCGAAGATATCTTGAGACCAAAAAGTCTGCCACTGTTTTCTATTTTTGTCTAAAACTCAGGGTCAGCTCATAGCTTTTACAGATTGAATACTCATTTTTAGAATGTCTGATAAGTGTTGCTAGGTGAGCAGGTGCACTTCCGTGAAATATACAGATGTGTATTTAAAATTTTTTCCTTTGAAGTAAAAATGCAAGATAGAACACAGTGTTTTTAGGTTTCCAATTCTCTCTAAATTTTATCTAGTGACCTATTATTACAAGGGGTGTGAAAATGTAGCATTATGATTTTTAAGTGATGATTTGAGCAGGAGACTAGGTTTTCACTATGAGCAAGCATTCTACGAAATTTCGTAGAATGTTCCTCAAAATGTAAATGTGTTTGCTGTTGTATTAAGCAAAAACAAATGACTGACTTTCAAGTGGTCTATTTTAAAAGTTAGTGTTTTGCAATCAAGATAAGAATAAATAGGCAGAATATGTTTTCTAAGGAGGAGATTGATATTTTGACTGATTTTTATTTTAAAAAGTTGTCAGTGATTTTTGGCAGTAAGAAAATTACTTTGGGAGGAAAAACTCATGAGTTTTTGTAATAATGCAACACATGTGACTGAAGAAAAATAAATAGTGGCTCCTGTTAGAGGTATTAATGGGAAGAATTTTTATATGCCATATAGGCTGGGAAATATATCTATTATGGATACATTAAGATCAACTTGTACAATCTAAAAGTTGTTTTTTCCCTAGAGATCTATTTTTAATTTAGAAAATGCTTTAAAATTATGAAAAGGGTTTGTAAAACAGGTATAGGAGAATTAATGCAT
The DNA here is from genome assembly GCA_003697995.1 of Taxidea taxus jeffersonii. Lineage (NCBI taxonomy): Eukaryota > Metazoa > Chordata > Mammalia > Carnivora > Mustelidae > Taxidea > Taxidea taxus. Next base: position 102,496 of record ML107938.1, on the reverse strand, counting down.
TAAATAAACTCACCTGTTATTTTCTCTCATTCTCAAGACAGGTTCAGCAACATATTGGCTCATTAATTTAACAAAACAAACAAGTACTCACGTTGCTTTGTATGTATAATGCACATGTTAATAAATGCTACAGTTATCCACCCCCCCCCCATGCTGTTTTTTTAAACTTGTATTTAAGTGCCTATTTCTGTAGAGTAGCTAAGATGAATCTGGGTGGGATGCTTGTTAAGTTATATCAATTAAATCTTTAGGTCAATATTTTATGTTTCAGAATTATGACATTTTTTAGAAGGGAAGCCAGTGAAACTTTTTTCTCTTCGTCCGGTTGAGTGCATGACTGTCTTGAATCCTTCTATGCCAAGGTGTGATAATAGAGACCAAAACTTATTTTCTATGTTCACATGTATTGAATAATGTTCATTGCATATTAAATACTATGCATCAACTTTAAATACATTTTCTCCAGTGGTATGATTTTTATTTGCAATTGAGCCCTTTGTCTTTTCTGCGGTAGAAACATATCTTTCAGTGACTTAGGAATTGCAACATGAATTGTTGTATTTATTTGTTTATTCCAACTATACACAGAGGCATAGTAGAAATATACCTAAGATCTGTGATGTTTGAGTATTTGAGCAGTTGTTGCTGTTGTTGTTTTGGTAAATGCTACTGAGTTTTTTATTTTTGTAGGTAATAAATTTAACAGTTTTTTTAAATTCAGAACACACATCAAAGCTTCTATATCTTTATAGATTGATGTTACACAGTTTGTAGGAATTACTGTAGAGTAACTTAATCATTATATTTGTAGCAACATGGAAAAATAGCTTTATTGAAGGATGCCAGCAAAGTTGGATAAATACTAAATTTATTATTTTAACTAGGATTTTATTTTATTGTATTAAATATCATGTTTATAATTATGGATGGTGTTTCATTTCATTTGAATATCAGTACAGGTTTTGAACATTACTCCTGGGTAGATGGTTTGAATATTTTGTTTGATATCAAATATTGGTAACATGTAAGATATTGATTTCTAAGTTCAAATATTAGTCATCTTTCCTTACACATATGGTACACACTTCAGTGTTAAATTTCGTTAGAGAGTATTGCATGAAAGTGTATGTGCTAATTCAGTTGTTTGATTCCCCCTCTAATTTTTGATACATTTTAATCCCCCCTGCCCGACATATTATCATTCCGTAGAATACTGTCACAAGTATGTCATATGTTTTCTGTGGCATCTCACACTGCTCACTTTTTATCCATAGTACCATATGAGTTCCCCCTTTTTCAGGTTTACACTGCATATTTTAAGCTGCTGATAGTGTAAGTACATTGCAAGGTAAAGTGACATTTAGCTTTTGAGCTAGGCTCATTTTTAGCATGAGAGCAGGGTGGTTTTTGTTTTTGTTTTTTTCCTCCTTTTTCCTCTGCCCTAAATCTTCCCATATTTCCTGTTAAAACAAAGAAATTCAACAAACAAGCAAACAAAGAAATTCAGAGATTTGGCTACAGCAGCAATTGAAATGCATCAAAAAGTGGCTACTATAATACAGTTTTATTAATGAATGATCTACATTGGTTCCAGCTGTGTCCATGTGATTAGGCCTTCACCAGGCAGCAATGGGTATTTCCCTATTGCTTTTATTTGATTTCCAAGAATGTGTCATCTGTTACATCAGCCCCTGCCAATATGCCCCCTGTAAAAGTGTTTTGTTTTCTTTTTCCTTCCAAATTTCTGAAGCATAAGTTGAATACCCACACATATCCCTGCCGAAATATTGTTTCTAGTGAATAGTGGCCTAGGTTTCTATGCCTGGTGTTGCATACCAAAATTCCAGAATATAAATTAAAGTAAATGTTTATTAAGTTTATCAGTAAATTCTCAGAAGTGTGGTTGCCTGGTAATGCTAAAGATAGACTATTTTCGCTTTTACGTTTCCATCTTAATATTTTATTACAGTGGTATAATGTGTTATAGAGGTGGACAAGCTTGCAGATTGAAGTGGGGATCGTCCAGATTGTTCCCTTCCCTAGACCATATGGTATAGTTCTAAAAGCCTTTTGTACGCTGTCTGTTCAGTTTATTGTAAACTCAATCTTTAGTGCACCTAAAAAGATAACCAAATAAAAATGGGCCTCAGAAAAAGGACTTAATATCATGTAGGGACCCCAGAAACACTTGTTTTAAAGGAGATAACTGCAGATGAAATTGAAGTTGAGATGAGATAAACAAAGGAGGCTTGTCATTTTCTGAATATGCTTTTGAGTTCATATGGATTGTCCAAGATTGCCTTCGAATGCTGGTTTTAAAATGAAGGAATTTATGTTATCTGACTATTCTTATTATCCTTATTTATCCCATTCCTGAAGTCTTATGAAGAAGAGGATGTAGCTCTTATCTGTTTTACAGAGGAAGCTTCAACCTAGAAACAGTGCCAAAAAATATATAAGCCCCACGTTTTATGAATATATAGGGTTTTTTTTTTTATTTTTTATTTATTTTTTTTTTTTTGTCAGAGAGAGCGCAGGAGTGAGCACAAGCAGACAGAGAGGCAGGCTGAGGCAGAGGGAGAAGCAGGCTCCCTGCCTAGCAAGGAGCCCGATGTGGGACTCGATCCCAGGACACTGGGATCATGACCTGAGCCGAAGGCAGCCGCTTAACCAACTGAGCCACCCAGGCGTCCCTAGGGTTTTTTTTTTTGACTGATTTCAGTGATAATTTAGGGCTAGAACTTTCAATGATTTCATCCTTATAACCATTACCCCTACTCAGAGATAATTGAAAAGTTTCTAACTCCTTTTTATCCTCCCTCGCACCCCCTCCCCGCTTGACCTATTATGTTTCCATAATTCTATTTTAGGAAAATGGGATAAGAAATTGCTTATCCCATATGCTAAGACTCTTTAAAAGCTGGGAATGAGATGATTTCTCCTGACTCTCACTCCCCTTCCCTCCAAAGTAAGCTACTGTTTGAGAAGAGCATTAGACATTACCCATTGCTTTTTGGCACAAGAGATTTATGCTGAAATTCTACCAAATGAGTGGGGTGGGGGGGGAGGAGAGCCTGTGAAGAGCATGATTCTTTACTCTATCATTACCCTGAACCACTGAAAGGGTAACTGAGAGGAACTCAAATGTTATTGGAATGTGTAATTTCCTTTTGAATGGCCACAGTGAAATATGTTTGAACAAAAAAGGCAGAAAAAGTATATGTGACTTGTGGAGCTGATGGTGATTGAAATTAATGAATCTTTCCAGTTCTCTATGATTGAAATTATTCCAAGAATGGTACACATTCAAAATCTGTCCAACAGAAACCTATAAGGGGTATTATCTTAAGGAATTTACTCAACACAGGTAGAATAGCACAATAATTTAATAATGCTGGTGGTAAATTAGACACAACATAATTTTGGGATATGTATTTTTTCAAGTTTAAAAAATTTTTAAAACAGAGTAACTAATTTCAAGTTGCAGAGGAAGTCTTTCCTATTTAAAAAAATACTGTTATCTTGTGGTCTTTCATTTATTTGGCAGCTGCTTTCTAAAGTGTTCACACAATTGAAAACATAGTTTATATTTTGAAATAAGCTAGGTTCCTTGTTCCTTCCCTCCCTCTCTATTCTCTTTCCTTACTCCTTTCTTCTTAACCTTTGGCTATTTGTTTGTATGTGTATATTATATATGTGAATGATATATACCACACTATAAGAAATGTTATATGTTTGAGGATCAGTGAGGAAGAGAAATAAAAATCTTGTAATGACTTTGCAACAAATGGACTTCTGTGGAGGAATTAGAATGTGCTTATTTAAGTAATCTATACTACTGAAAATTGTAGAAATGCAAATTTAAAATTGTTTTTATTTCTTCTAGCTAGGAAGAACTAAATCATAGCCTAAATCAAGTTGGACAGTCTAACTCAAGTAACTCCTCTTTACTGCAGCTTTCTTTTAATGGTAAAAATGCTTCTGGCCTCAGGTAGTAGAAGGTCTTACCGATGTGACTGAAATGAGTAAGGGTTTCATTTGTCTCATGTCATAAGAAGTCTGGAGGCTGTTAGTTCACAGGTAACTGATGCCATCAGGGACCCAGGTAACATCTCTCCCATCCTTAGCACATAACTTTTGCCTTTTATTTCACAGATGACTTTCATACCCCCAGAAATTGTGCTTATCTTTAAGCAGGAAGAGAAGTGAAGGATGCTCAGAAGCCTTTTCCTCATGGGAAGCAACCCCATCAGGGGTAGAATTTAGTGATTGCATATAACACCCAGTGATCATTCCATCAACCCCTCACTCCCCCTTTCTTTTTTTAGAAAGGGATGTCTGCTCGGAGGAGACATCTCATTGGCCAAAAGTATATCACATAATTACCTCTAATATGAGAGGAAAAGTATTTTAGCCATCTTGTTTCTACTTTGGAGGAAGACACGCAGAAGAAGAATTGGAATGCATGTCCAGTGAGCTGTCCCAGAGTTATCTACCATACTTCTCAATTCTTTTGTATAATTAGTTGCTTAGACCTTTGAACTTTCTGGGTACTTGGTGTATATAGTGACTTGTTGTTGGTTCCCTTTTGACATCAAGTACATATGTTTTGGTTTTGTAATGTTATTTCTCTGTCTGATGACAGGAACTGTAATTAGGTCATCTTGGTGTCTTTACATTTAGCACAGTGCCTAGATGTGAATCCTCTGTTTTAACACTTGTCAGATAAATGAATGGATGAATATTAAGAGATATATTTGTAATATTATTGGTGTAAATCATTTTTACATACAAAGGATACAGTAATAATTTTAATTTGTGAAAGGTTATAGATTATATTTTATTTTTTGCTGTTGCTTCTCTTTTTATTTTTATCTTTTAAATTTAGATTCAGTTTAGTTAGCTTATTAGTTTCAGGGGTAGAATTTAGTGATTGCATATAACATCCAGTGATCATTCCATCAAGTGCCCTCCTTAATGTCCATCACTCAGTTACCCCATCCCTCCACCCACCTCCCCTCCAGCAACCCTCAGTTTGTTTCCTATTGTTAAGAGTCTCTTATGGTTTCTCTCCTTCTCTGTTTTCATCTTATTTTTCCTTCCCTTCCCCTATGTTCATTTGTTTTGTTTCTTAAATTGCACATATGAGTAGAATCACATGATATTCATTTTTCTCTGAGTGGCTTATTTTGCTTAGCCTAGTACACTCTAGTTACCTCCAGGTTGTTGCACGTGGCAAGATTTCATTCTTTTTGATGGCTGAGTAATATTCCTATATATATATGTGTGTGTGTGTGTGTGTGTGTGTGTATGGCACATTGTCTTTATCCATTCATCTGTTTATGGACATCTGGGCTGTTCCCATAGTTTGGCTATTGTGGACATTGCTGGCTATAAACATTGGGGTGCAGGTGCCCCTTTGGATCACTATGTTTGTATCCTTTGGATAAATACCTAATAGTACAATTGCTGGGTCTGGACTACATCTTATTGACTTTTTTGTTTTTGCTAAGGGAATATCAAATTGTCAAAGTTGTTTTGAGTGGAAGATACTCATTTACAAAGGTTATAGGAAAACCCTCAAAATGACTTAATACCAGTGTTTTTGTTGGAGAATATTATTCCATGAGTAAATACAAGTATAATTTCTTTTTAACTTTTTTGCATAGACTATTGTTTAAACAAGGATATCTTGCAGTTGTCATATATTCAGAACTCTGTTTTTGAAGAAGTAAGCAATTTGAACTTATTAACGTGGCAATCAGATAATTTGATTATTTATATTATGGTGTTATTTTACAAGAAGGAGTTATTAGATCCTTGGTAGCCTTATGGCAAAGAGCACATTATATCACATTTTATCCTAGATCGCATTTTGGGTGTTTCTTTTAATTCTTATTTTTTCAATACGTATACAAATAGTAATGTACAGTAGAAAAATATGTCTATACAAGAGGTGCAACGGAGTCATCTTTACATCTGCTTGCTTTGCGTAAACCATCTTAGAGGAAAGCAGGCTACCTCTTCGTTTGAAATCTATAGAAGAAATGCTGAGTGTAACCTGATGGTGTGAGTCAGTGCCTCACAACTTGTCCAATGCCTAACTTAAATTCCTTTTGTTATATTTCCATTCTGTTTCTGTTATTTTGGCCTCAGAGGACAAAGAAAACAACTAGCCACTATCTCCCACACAACGTTCCCTATATAGCACCATTTTAATAAATTCTTCCCTTTTCATTCATGATGGCAGGGTTGTTGGTACCTTAATTACTAAAACAACCTGTGCATGGATAGAACTTATCTCAAAGCAGGGAATGTATTCAAGTATCTGGAACTTAAATTTTCTATCTGAGCAGTTTATAGTCACTGGAAATAAAGAAAGCCCTTTTAACATTCAGAAGCAGTCCTGGAGAGAGAGCTCCTACATAATCACAATTTAGGCAAGATAGTTTCCTAGATTTGGACTTGGAATTGGGTAATGATCGTCTCTTTTGGCCTGTATGCTGCTCTTCTGGTCATACTTTTGGAGGGAATAATTTATGGGCCAGCACTTTGCACTTAAAAAAAGAGTGTTGAGCACTTTTTTCACTTTTGTATTCTTAGCCATCACTACAGTATCTGGTACATAATAGGAACTGGAATTTTGTTAAGTGAATTGTTTTAGAATCCCTCAGTAATACTTCCTAATCCAGGTGGCTTTATGTTTTACGTTTCCCCATTCCTCTTTAATTTTGTGCTGCCTAACAAGCACCCATAGGTGAATTTTTGTTGTTTTTATCTTCTTATTCAGTAATATCCCCAGTGATTTATAACTTACCTGAATAGTTAAATGCAGTAGTAATGCCTGGACAATTTATTTTATGATGCTGCTGTAATCTTTAATCCAGGAATCCCCCCCCCCCCCCCCCCCGTCCCCGGGAAAGTGAGGGCTCATTGTATCCTATTGATGAGAATTCAGGAGTACATTAATGGAATGCCTATCATGTATAAGGCACTTTGCTGGATTATGAATAGATATAAACATAAATTGTGTGCATGCTTTGCTACTTAGAAAGTGACATCTGGTTGGGCAGACACACATGTGTACTATATAACCATAGTATAGGTAGGATTGTGATAACTGCTCTAAGTGGGGTATAAACCAAGTTTGGTGGTACACAGAGGAAGGAATAATTGCTTCTGACTGGCTGACTGTGCGTGAGCAGTTGACTTAGGCTTTTGTGGGTGAGATGGAATTTGAATGGAGTTTGAACTATATGTAGGATTTTGACAGGTGGTAAAAGTGGAAGGTTTCTAGGAAGAAGAATGCACTAACAAAGTTTGGAGGCGGGAATGGGTATGGAATGTTTTAAAAAACATTGAAACATTGTGTTTGGGTAACGGTATGTCTGGAATTGAGGTTAAGTAGGAGCTTGTAACGGTAACGAAGTTATCAGAGATCTTATTTCTTATTAAGTATTATTTTCTCTTTCTTCTGTAAGAAAAATCGTAGGTGTTTGAATAGAGGACTGACTTTAAGGAATCTGAAAGTTTCAGAAGAATGGAAGCAGATTAAATGTAAGGGCAGGTGGGGAAGACGATCAGAAGCTGAAGCCTAATTGAGGTTGAAGATAATGAGGGAGGCTTAGAAGGAGGACCTGATAATGGGTGGTCTTGATGTAGGTGGGCTAAAAGCCCTGTGGGTTGTTGATTTGGCCAGTTGTGCGGCAGCATCCTGGCTGCCAATAGAGGGCGCTTTCAATTTTGAGCCTTCTTTCCACTTAACATCCTTTTGGAATACTGTGGAACAAGTCACCTTTCCTCACACCTGGGAGATCAAGTATTTTAGCCTGAACTGTAGAAGAAAGTAAAAGGAGAAAGGAGTTGAGTGGTTTCTGAGGAAGTATCTGCACAGTTCTTCATCTCTTCTTTCTAGTGGAGATCTTGGCCCTCTGGATTTTCTTTCTCGGGTGTTAGCTCATTGGCTTGAAGTAGAACTTGCTTTTGGTCCCTTTCTGAGACCCAGCTCAAATGTTTTATAATATTTATCACTCAGTAATGTAATTATATCCAGGTCTGAGGTCAGAAATTATATTTGGGTCATCTTGATACCATAAAGTAGTTAGCATAACTTTTAGAATGCAACCATTTAATAAATGCTTGTTACATAAAGGATATTTGTTTATGCTTTGCAGTCACAGACCATCTTACTATCTTGCACATGGCAAGCATGTTCATCTCAGAGTCTTGCTGTGCCTGTTGCCTGGAAGGCTTTAGATCAGATCTCTTTAGCCCCCCCACCCCTGTACTCCCTGGCACCCTTCAGATTTCTGTTTAGATGTCATCTCGGCAGCGACATGTTCTCTGACACCCCTGTGTAAAATACCACCCTTTCCCAGCCCCAGGTCTCAGTGGCTCTTTTTATCCTGTATCACCTGTGCTATGTTTTTTAATAGCACCTGCACTCTCTTATGTACATCTACTTGATGATCGTCTTTTTACTCCAATTAGAAAGAAATTGCTTGTGATGGCAGGGACATTTGTTTTGTTATATCCACAAGCACCTGGACAATGTTGGGCACATAGTGGGCACAATAAATATTTGCTAAATGAATGAATGAATGACAAAGATCAGACTGAAAAGGATATAAACACGAATATGCTGGTTTGTTTACAGATTTATGCAAGCAATGGTATTGTTGTTATTACTTTTATAATATCAAATCGTTAGTATTGCTCTCAGAAAAATAAAAACAAATTCTATTTTCTATAGATTGCGCCTGTGAAATCTAATCATGGATTAGTTTTTGTTTTAAAAATATTTGAATGCCAAGCATATTCAGTCAGAAAACACTTTTATTATCCATGCCAGCTTAATTTTTAAGGCAGTGAAATGGAAGACTGTCATTTCAGCAAGCAACTTATTTTCATTTGTGAGAATGGAATATTTTGAATATTCTAATTGATTTTTGAGGATGATTTTTCAAGAAAATAATCCTTGTTTCTGTACATTGTACATTTGCCTTTAAGACAGAAAAAATTAGAAACAGGCATGGAAATTATTTGCCCAGAAAGGTGAGAACTTATAGCTGACTGATAAATGTCAGGAAGAAGGGACAGTCAGTTCCAGCATAAAAGGTGAATCTTAGGACACTGAAAACTTTAAAGAAGATCTGGCTTCAAAAAGTATTTTATATGCATATTTAAAGTTTACAAAGAGATCCTAGACTGTCATGAGCCCAAGCCTTTATTTTATTGTATTTTACTGCAAATTCACTTGGATATTTTTCTAGAAATCTTAGGTCTGTAATTTGGCTATAAAAAAGTTGGTTATCAAATCAATATTATTATATGGCTTTTAGTGTCATAAGAATTCCCTTTTGGAAACCTATAAAAACTCATTTTTTCTCACCATAAACTTTATCTGTCACTTTTCTGTAAGGTCAGAGTACTAATGCTAGAGGTGATCTGCTCTGGGACAGAGAGTCAACAAAGTGGTCATAAAGTTAAAAAATGCCACATGGTGCTTTCCTGAGATTGGGATTTCTTTTTCATATCAAGTTTGTGCTGATCTTAAAATATGGAAAGTTATATGTTGATAGGTGTATTCTTAGTGTCCGTTTAAAAATAGATGAAATGAAAAGCTTGTCCCTGATTTTTGCAGTTACATATTTCATGTTTTTGTTAGTACTTTTGGGTTTTCTGGAGGCTAATTCTTTTTTTTTTTTTAAGATTTTATTTATTTATTTGACAGACAGAGATCACAAGTAGGCAGAGAGGCAGGCAGAGAAAGAGGGGGAAGCAGGCTTCCCGCTGAGGAGAGAGCCCGATGTGGGGCTCGATCCCAAGATTCCGAGATCATGACCTGAGCCGAAGGCAGAGGCTTAACCCACTGAGCCACCCAGGCGCCCCTGGAGGCTAATTCTTAATTGTTTATGTATTTTTAATGGTAGGCTGTTTTCCTTCCAGGTTTGTAAGTTAAATTTTTCCAAATAGATGGCTTTAAAAATAAAATATGATGAAATTGTTGCCCTGGAAAACAATTCCAGGACTAATACTTTCTTATCACTTGAAATGTGTTTTATGGTTTCATGTTATTTAAATTCTGAAAAGTACTAGGACCTGGAGGTTCCATTTAAAAATATATCTCTATGAAGTCTGAGTTGCTGTTGGGTTAATATTTATTGAGTATCCATTCACCTACCGCATGTATGTAAATATAGGAAAACTCTGAGTGATTATGAAAGGAGATAGTCTTTAAAAATGGTGAGATTGTGTCTGTAGTGGCCGCCACTACAGTCATCCGTCCTTTAGCATGTGTAGCTCGTATGGGTGGTTACATAAGACCGGGTTTCTGCTTTTTTAATATAGACACTTTGGAGATTGAGTTCACACTCAACTAGAAGTTCTTTTCAAGTTTATTCGCCTTAATTAAATATTTTCCCTTATTTCAAGACCTGTATCTAATTATTGAAAGCACAAGTTAATTTTGACATCTTACTTGAACTTTAAGACTTTAAGTTTGCACAATATATGTTCCTATTCGGA
>ML107938.1:73734-86969 GCA_003697995.1 Taxidea taxus jeffersonii | reverse complement strand
CATCAGTAAATGTCTTAGACCATTGGCAGATCAAAAGATTCTTAAAAAAATATGTGGCAGCTAGAAAAAGACCTGCTGTAGTACATAAATAGAAGAAAATGTACTTTTAACCAATCCTACTTCTAATAAATAAATTTCTATAGTTAGGTGGAACTTGGAGATGACAGAAGTGCCACTAAACATTTTAATTGATACATCTTTAAGGCATGGTTTTATGGATTTGGATCTTTAAGGACAGATTTGAATACTGGCTTCACCTCACATTTCCTAACACCATTTATATAAATCTGTTACTGCAGGGTGACTTCCACTCATATAAGTGAATATTAAAATATTAAAGGTATCTAACATAGGTTCTTTTAGGGATGTCTATTTCTAGCCCTTCAGTCCTCTGGAAATTTCTCTTTCTTCTCCCCAGTGTTTATCTGATATTCTTTTGCCTCCTGAGCTGTTAGGTTTTTGTCTTTCTTGAAAGTTGATTTCCCTCACTGATAAATAGATTGAATTGTGAGATTATGTCCTTTTCATTTTTCCCTGGAAGTGAGTAAATCCAGAACTTTATACTTGGTGACATTTATTTCAACCCATCAAGGGAATGCCACCCATGTTTGCTTGGGTTGCAGTACTTCAAATAGGACGTTGAGAATGTTTGTGTGTTAGAGTCACCCTGCTATTTCTGTTTCAAAATTAACTGAAAATGTGACGTGTGCCTCCCACTTGGAGAGGGAAACTTCTCAACAATTTTTTACTTAGTTAAGATGGATTAACTTCTTAAAAGATGTTAGAGCGAGACTCACTAACTCCAGTATAGTTAAGAATCTGTTAGTCATTTTATTTTAAACTCATTTGGTGTGTATATTTATAATTATCTTGCATAATCCAAGTCTGAGTTAAAATTTGGCATAGAAGCCAATGTAGGGTAGCAAGATAATGCTTCGGGCCAAGGATAATCTGCCAGTCTAATGATTAAACTGGTTGAATCCTTCCAGGTCACAGACTTGACTGTCATTGTGTTAAATATTCTTGTAGAGTCCGGAAAAGTCAGAGAAGATAGTTAGTTGGCTGTGGCATGAAACTTGACTTCTAAACCCCTCAGTAGGGCTGCTGGCAGGACTATTTTCCTTAGAATGAGGTGTGACATTTTGAATACAATAAGATGTGCATCAAGTTCTCTCTATGAGAGTTAAGTAGTAATTAGTGGTAGGAAGGGGTGATTATTTGTGGCTGATAATAATAAAGGTCTAAGATGAGTTCAAGAAATTGTCAAGGCCATTGCTAAAGAGTTTTATGGTTTATTGACTCCACAGAGAGTGTTGAACACTTTCTGTTTGCTAAGTGCTGAGGATACAGTGGTAAGTAAGCAGACCTGGTCCCTGTCCTTTTGGAACTTAATATCCAGTAGAGGTTACAGATATTATATAGTCACTCATATAAATATGTCCTACAGATGGTAAGTGCAAAGAAGTACTACAGATTGTTATATCAGGGAGATTCAGACTTTTGTTTGATGGCAACAGAAGTAAATTATGAGATAGACTGAGCATATCTCTGTGGCTGACCTCTTTGCCTCCTACTTCAAACCATTCTTGTCATATGAATCTTGGATATTGTGTTTCTCCCATCCTAGTCATTAAGGCCTCTTGCCCCATCAGAAAGGTGTTAGTCTTGAGCTAGGGGGTGAAGGATAAGGGTTCTGGGGTCAGGGAAGGGATGATTATGCAGGACTCTGGAAGGAATTACAAGAGATTAGAACAAGAGTTGTGAGTTTTGTCACCCCAACTATATGGTATTCTATATAATGATAGAGTGTGGTTTATACCACTATGTCCTGGATTCATGAACTATTGGAGTTATGATCAGATATAATAGGTGATAATGTTTATCATCTTATACTGACATTTATATTTCACATGTATATCCATATATACTGCAGTATATGTCATTTACATATTAATAATTATTAAACATTGATATTTAATCCAAAAACTCTAAAGACTAGAAAATGGATGAACCTTTTACTTATTTCCTACCAGGTACCTGCAATGAAGTATAATGGGAAGATACTATGACTATAGGATCAAAAGACCTGGGTTTAGGCCCTTGCTCTGTTACTTACTCTGTGATACTCAATATTCTTCACATCTTCCACTGTAAAAGAAAAGTGGTTAGTCAGTGTCTCCCACATACCTTCCACCTATGGATCTGTGAAACACCTGGGCTTTTCTACTTAGGTGTCCCTATATGCAGGGATCAGATAATCCTATTTTCTCCCACTGGACTGATTTGCAACCCATCTCAGGAAGGTGGAAGCCTTGGAGAAATGCCATCTTGAGAAAGTAAATACATTATTCATCTTGTCAAACTTTTATAAAATGAATAATTGTTGGAAGAAAGTATTTAAAAATGTCTTTTTTTCTTCCCCATTAAATAAAAGTATAATTACTAAATGTGAAATGGGATCTCCAGATTTATGGTGAGGGAATTGGCTTCCATCCTACTTCCACTGCTAGTATTAAACTAGCATGGTGATAGATCAAGCAGATTGAAACACTGCAGGTGATTTTCAAAATTCATGGATCTCACAGATACTCATTCTTTTAGGCCATGAAACTTGCTTTGGTCCAGAATGCAGTTCTTGTGGTGTTTCTACCATTTCTTTTATCATTGTTATTTCTCTTATATTAGTAGGTTAAGATAAACTTGTATCTACCTGAAAAAAATATATCTAATAAAGTCTCCTTTCTATGAAAGTAAGAAAAGAGAATCCATCTTTGAAAGAGAATATAATAAAATGTATTTAGATATACTAGCTGCTTGATGTAGTTTCGACCTTGGGAATAATGAGAAATCAGTAGAAGCAGGTGGGGCACTGCTGGACACTTGTTTGCTTGGGACCTGTGGGCAGTGAAAGCAATGCTACTTTAAAGGCAGAATCAAGTTCCCGTTTCCCTCTGATTTTTAGTGTAGCTCTACAGAAACTTAGTGATATTCACAATGTACCAGATCCTGGGAAGCCCCCAGGAAAAGAACAACATGGCCCCTGTCCTGCAGATTTTCAAATGCCCAGAGGGAAGCGGGACCTGGAAAGAGAGTGAAACCAATACTGAGAGAGTGTACAGAGGGAGGGGAAGTCCTGTTGAAGAGAAGTTCAGGGAGAGGCTTTATAGAATTGGTGATTCATGAGCAGAAATTTTAAGGAAAGTTCATGAGGTGAACACAAAGAGGCTGACAGAAAAGAGACAAAGGTGTGAAATCACAGAAGGGTAACTATGTGAGTTTGGTACCACAAAGCTTGGTACCACACAACAAGGCGGAGTCTAGGCGAGTGGGGAAAGAGAGATCACAGGGGAGAAGAAGCAGGGCCGTGGTGAAGAGAAAGGAAGGGCCAAACAAGCAAGGTCTCAACTGTCCTGTGTAGGGCATTGGACTTTATCCTTAGGTGGTGGAGACCGTGCAGGTTTTTGAGCATCTCGCTGATGATCACATTTGCATTTTGGAAGATTACTTGTGGCTGGATTATGGAGGATGATGTGACAGGAATCAGGTGGTGTGGCAGCATGGAGACCTAGTTAAGAGGGTGATGCAATAGTTGGAATGAGTGATGAGATGATTTTCTGGTGTAAAATTTTCTGTTGATTTACAAATATACTACCGCATTTTAAAATGTCAGCAAATTGAAAATGTTTTTAGTATTCAGTAGAACTAATTCATTGCTACTTTTATAGTTTGAAATTATTCATGAAATTAATAGCAATGAAAAGTTGAAAGAGGATAAGTATTTTATTTGTCAGTGAAATTAAACCAGTAATCTTCTCACAAAAAATTTCATAGTTATAATTTTGCTACATAGTGGGGTATATAACTTCACAAAAATGTAAATCAATGAATTTGTAAATGTACACATCTATTTGTGGAAATTAAGCATATATGAAAACAAGTGAATGATGTCATAGTGTCAGTGTGTATAAGTATTTGTTGAATTTGCATTTGACACAGCTATAACCAAGATTTTGTATTAATTCAAGTCATGGAGTAAGTGACTGATAGTTCTAGACAGAAAGTTAAATTCCAAGTTGAGAAAGAATGAAAATATTTGTTAGGGAAAATTAAATAGCAATATATGAATATGAGATTTTAATTTTTAAGAGAGCTTGTATAAAAGATCATAGGAAATCATTTAATTGGAAAAGCACACTTGAAAATTGCTTTAAATTGTGTCACAAACAGGATGGCATATATGTCTTCTTACCAAATCTTGGTTTTGGTGCATAAATCCTTAGTTCTTCATTACCACAACGGGAAACTAAAGTCAGAACTAAAGAAATTAGAACACTCATAGCACTGAGGGGCAATAAAATATTACAGTGCTACATCTCTTTCAGTATGAACCCAAGATTTTTATTTTTAATGTTACTATTTGAGTACACACAGTAGTACACAAGTTATCATAAACGTTAGGTTTTATGTCCATAATCAAATAATGGAGTAATGATCAGTTTCCATTACACATTATCTTTTTTTTTTTTTTAAGGTTTTATTTATTTACTTGATGGAGAGTGAGCTAGAGAATACAAGCTGGGGGAGAGGCAGAGGGAGAGAAAGAAGCAGGCCCCCTGTTGAGCAGGGAGCCCAGATGAGGGCTCCATCCCAGGACTGGAGGATCATGACCTAAGCCAAAGGCAGATACTTAACCGACTAAGACACCCAGGTGCCCCAGTTATGCATCGTCTTTGATTCAAACTAATGTTCAGGAATCTGATTAATTCCTTAGTGTTCACCAAACATCCTTTAATTATGTAGAATACTGTCTGTGCCTATAGTTTTAGGATTGCAGGGTTTTTTACTCTGCATTTGATACCTGATTGTATTTTAGTACTTAGAGATTACACTGAGATTAGGATGAATTTGCTACACCTGATTTAATGAAAAGTTTTTAAAAAATAACTTTTTGGTAGGATCTGCTTATCTCTGTTTCCCCCACCCCCTGACCCCCATATGATACTTGATTATAGTGTGATACTTTGAGGATGTTTATTTAGCAAAATGTATTTTTACTATATATTCACCCTTATTTACTATATATTCACCCTTCTTAGAAGAATTGACCGTGACATGTGTTTCAAAGCAGAAATCTTTTATGCTTATTTTTTTACTATTTAGTGAGATTTCAGGTATATTTTAACAACTGGGGTTTCCCTGATGAATCATTAAAATAAGTGAGTGGGTTGGAAGGTAATGCTAACCTTTCTCAGTACTGCCCTGTTTTACCCTGCTGGGTTGTTCATTGCTTTTAAAATAGAACCTGGTGTGTTGGAGTTGGTGGGCGGAGGTGCCGAAGGGAAGGGGTCAGTAAGAAAATACCAGGTAAACCTCTGATGACCTATTGGGAAGTCCTACTCAAATTTTATTTTCCCCAACTTAGAGCATTTAGTGTTTAAGTTCACTGGTTTTTTGTTGTTGTTGTTTTGTTTTGTTTGCTCTGCCAAACTTAACTTTTTAAATATTGTAAATAGGCAAGTAGAAAATATATTTTCAGCAATTGATTGAAGGTGAAGGTATCAAGCCCTGTGTGGATTAGCCTGTGGAATCAATTTCTCATGTGTGTGGGATTAAAACCGTTAAAACCATCATCACTGAAACTGTATCTTCCTACAGCTAATAGCAGTCAGGTGTCTGTGGAATATGTTAATACAACAATTCCTCTGATTTAAAATTATCACTTGGTGTTTGGTTGGAAAATTATTTGAATATTATAAGTAACTGAATTGACATCATATACGAGGCTAATTACAGGTTTCTTTAAAAAAAAGACTTTATTTATTTATTTGACAGACAGAGATCACAAGTAGGCAGAGAGGCAGGCAGAGAGAGAGAGGGGCGAAGCTGACTCCCTGCTGAGCAGAGAGCCCGATGTGGGGCTCCATCCCAGGACCCTGGGATCATGGCCTGAGCCGAAGGCAGAGGCCTTAACCCACTGAGCCACCCAGGCGCCCCTAATTACAGGTTTCTAATGTGACTTAGATTTAGTTTTTTAAAAAATTCACATGATCTATTTATACTTAGCACATCTTTTTCAATAAGTCAATGGCATATTGCAAATTTCCTTCATACTGTTAAAAAAAAAAAACCTACGACAGCAGTTCTGTTAGAGGAGGTAGACCAAAATGTAGTTCACCTTGAAAATGGCCCAGGGAATAAAGAAATTGGGTCAAGCTTAAAATAAATGCAGGTATAGTGACAAAAAGTTTTAATAAAAATTTAAAAATATTCACAGCCTTGGTTTCAGGCTACTTTTGTTCTTGGTGATCTTACCAATGCATTATTAGTTTTTAATTGAGATGACACTACTAGCACTTTTCATTTTGGTCAAAATGTTTATGTGAAATATTTTTGTGATTTTTTTCCCCTTTGTGTCCTCTTTTAATTGTAAATATAAAGTTTTGGAAAGACAGGCAGTTCTTAAATCATTTGACCTCTCGTGATCTTAAGTAGAATTTGAAGTGGTTTAAAATTCCTGTGTCATAGCTATCATTTTGACTCATTTATATTGCCAATTTAATGTTTAGCATTTAACTATGTATCATTAAATCATAGTATTGATAATGAATTAAACTTTCATAAAGCTTTAATAGTATAGTGGATTCTCATTCATTTGCTGTCACTGGGGAATAAAATATGCTGAAGAAACGAGTTCTTTTTTTTTTTTTTAACTGAAGCTTACTGGGTTAAGCAGAAAAGCTTAAAAGTTGATAAAATTTTATCTGACACACTTTGTATGCTCTTTCTGGGAGCAAGAATGGATTGGCCATTAACTTTTTTAAACTTTTTTCTTAATGTCATAAATATTAACATTCTAGTATTATGCGGAAAGGACATGCACTTTCTGATTAGTATTTGTTGCCTCACATAAGGTTTTTTGTTGTTTTTTCCTTTGAAATAAGTGCTATACCCCTCATTGATATATTTACGCAGCTTCTGTGGTGCTAATGCTTTAACAGAATGATTAACCCAGGTACTTAAGACCTGTGGCTGTGGCTCACCTACCATCTTCTTGCAAACACCTGGCCACAGCCTCCCGCTGTAAAGAAGACCTTTTCCTTGCTTAGGAGTAAGCGTTCTCAGTGTTCCGAACTGCTGCTCAAGCACTCACTCCCTAGTAGCCATTGATAGTGGTCCCTGATGTCTATATTCACCCGTGCTCATGAGCATCTGTGGTGTCAAAGTGACCACATGCCGTCTTCTGGGATTATTGCTAAAGTGAGCAAACGGCACACTCCCTTTATCTTTTAGCAAATTTCAGCATAACGGCAAAAATTCTTTTTAACAAAGTGTTGTGTTTCTTTTTTTCCTAACCTGATACTTGTTTGTTTCAAGAAGTGTTTTCTAAAAACTCAAGCACAGTAAGAGTATTTGCACTGTTCTTTAATGTGCTGTAATGACATTTGGTTTGAATTTTACATTTAAAAATCAGTTTCCTCTCTTGCTTGCACCTAACGGGAATCGTCTTTCTTCCAGGTTGCGCTTGAAGAAGACTATAGGGAAGAATACATTTTCTTCTTGCCACAGAAGTTGCAATAGAAGTAAGTAGGGCGGGACGCCTGGGTGGCTCAGTTGGTTAAGTTGCCTTGGGCCCAAGTCATGATCCCGGCATCCTGGGATCGAGTCTCACATCGGGCTCCTTGCTCAGCAGGGAGCCTGCTTCTCCCTCTGCCTCTGCCTGCCATTCTGTCTGCCTGTGCTCGCTCCCGCTCTCTCTCTGATAAATAAATAAAAATCTTAGAAGTAAGTAGGGGAACTGCCAGGTTATGTCTGTCTCCACAAAACAAGCAGAACAAATTTCCATGAATCAAAGCCACTAAGTATAGTTTTCAGAGATGGTAGGACATAGTTACTCTCCCTAGGAAAATACCAAAAATGCAGGCACACCCATTGGCCGCTAGAAAAATGCTCAAGTAAATGCTAGTTCAAACCTGTACATTTCACTCTTCTTACTGAGCTATTAAAGGGGTGGAAATCTACTATAGCTATAATCTTTTTTTCCCCTTTTCTATTTTTCGACCTCCCACATGCTTGGTGTTCAGTTCTGCTTACTGAATGTCTTGAATCTACAGCAGCACCTACACATACTGCCTCCACATTGGCTTATGGTTTGCAGATAACTCATGATTCAGACCCATAAGAAACATCTGTAAATACATGGCATGATATGTGCTCTAGATTAATCATTTAAAAGGGCAAAGGAATGAAGAATCAGAAAGCTTTTTTCCCCTTCTAATATTGGTGTTGCTTTCTCTGAGGTTATATGAATGAAATATTCTTTAGAGTGGTTTAGATCACATCCTATCACTTTGGGAAATAGCTCAGGTCATTTTTGCAACAACCTTTTAAGGATATATAAGGCATATACACCTTGTCATGATTAGATCAGAGGAAATAAACCAAGATAGAGACAACTGTGATGTGATCTAGTAAGCAAACTGTTAACTGCTTTTGGTCTGTCTTGAAACCTCTGATACAACTTTCAAAATTGCCTTATATTGGTCTCTCATTTGACTTTCTAAAATTTTCCATTATTTGAAGGATTACAGGCTACCATTTTGTGAAACTGATTTTATTGAACCTTGTGTTTATTAGAGATGGTCTTTAACTGGCCTGAGAAAAGCCAAGGCAATGCATAGCTCAGCCTGTAAGCTCACTTTTCCCAGGTACCGGTGAGGCACTCAAATTCTTACTTGAAATGCAAACTGCTAATGAGGAATGAGTAACACCCACCACACTTCAAATTCACAGGTGTATCCACCTTTCCCTTCCCCAACCTGTCCTTGACTGAGAGGGGGCCGTGACTGAAAATTACCGATTTTGAAATGCAGGAGGATACAAATATATCCTTTTCCCTTATGTAAGGTGATTTATACTGAAAACGGGAAGGTAAAATATCTTACTACTGTTCGTTAGTTATTAGGCTTCAGTTTTATCTTCTCACAACACACCTCTGAGGTTAGTATTGTTCCCCTCATTTTACAGAAGGTGAGACTCGAGTCCTACAAAGTTAGGTGACTTGTCCAAGGTCACACAGCTAGGAAGTGAAACTGCTGAGCCTCAGACTTGTATCTCCCTGACCCCAGAGTTCATGCCTTTCCTACCTGAGGAACACTGCTTCTTATTTTATAGAGAAATGAAATATGTACTTGTATATTTTTTTCTTTAAAAATGCTCATTGGAAATTCAGACATCAAGACCTAAACCTTTTTCATGCCAGCCATATCTCTGAGAACCATTTGAAACTTTCTCCTTTGAAATACAATTTAAATAGGTATTGGTTTGAACAAGGTGAAGTGCAGTTTTACTAGTAAAAAGCATCATTGAGGGGCATCTGGGTGGCTCAGTTGGTCAAGTGTCCAACTCTTGGTTTCGGCTCAGGTCATGATCTTAGGGTCATGAGATTGAGCTCCACATTGGGTTTTGTGCTCAGCATGAGTCTGCTTGAGAATGTCTACCTCCCCTTCTCCATCTGCCCCTACTCTGGCTTGCACTCTCTCTCTCTCTCTCTAAAATAAATAAAATCTTTTTTTTAAAAAACATCATTGAGTTGTTAAGACTAATAATTTTGTGGAACAGCATTATTAAGAAGAACAATATGCTGTTTAATGAGTATCTACTTAAGTCAAAAAAGAAAATTCAAACATCTGGAATATTTTTTAAACATGTAGTATTTATGTACAGAGTGATGTTTCTTCCTTACTTCTTACAGGAAATAGCATGTAATTTGAAATGTATGTGTGGATGTAAAAAAAAATCCATATACATTTTTATTTCACTGAGCACATTAACAAAAGTCATATTATTAAACCAAAAAATTGCTTATATAGCTAACTCGCTGAGATGAAAAATTTACCATGTCTTTATTTTTTTTAAGACTTTATTTATTTGAGAGAGAGAGAGTGAGAGCATGAGAGGGGAGGAGGGGGAGCTGGGTTGGGCAGAGGGAGAGGGAGAAGCAGACTCCCCACTGAACAAGGAGCCCAATGAGGGACTCAGTCCCAGGACCCTGAGATCATGAGCTGAGCCGAAGGCAGTTACCCCCCCAACCAGGCCACCCAGCACCCTACCATGTCTTTAATAAAACATTACTTTATCTCTCTTAATGGGATTGTTGTTTAAAGAATGGTTGTAGAAACCTTACTGGTTCATAGGCATATAGCTTTACCCCCTTTTTGGGTTTTCCTTTGCAGGTGGGAAATTGGTGATAATGGGGAGGTAGTCAAGGGATGTGCAGTGTCTCAAGAAATTGTATCCTAAGATTTTTAACATTAGAGGTTTGAGATTTGAATATGAATGTGTTTTCTTTCTAAATATGGAGTCTCTGGGGCAGGGATAGCTGGTGAATTTAAAGATGAATGAATGTCAGACTTAGAGAATCAGAGAATTCTAAACTGGATAGGGTCTTACAAACAAAGGGCTCTTGGAGTGGAAGTCTTAGGAGATGAGTTCAGTGACTGTCTGAGAGTAGTAGAGCTCCAGGCCAAGCCACTCCCTGGTTACTGAGTCTGGGTCCCAGCCATTCCAACCAGGAAGTGAATGATTACAGCAGGGGAGGGCTTTAAACTTCCTGGGGCTGGAGAAAAAACCCTGAGTCATTGTGGAAGTAATCTTAAGGCAAGAAGAAAACAGAAATCTGAAAAAATAAGCGTCCTTTATTTCCTCTTGTTAACACAAATGATGGAAAAATGCTGATTACAAAAATATAAACCCTAAGTGTTGGTACTTTTTAAAAAAGTGGGATGTAGCATATTTTTAAAAAATTAAGCATCTGTAAATTATTTGCTTTCTGAGTGTAATATTTTAAGTTATTTTAAAAAGTCTTGATGCACACACACACATACATACATATGTTGGAAAAATATTGTTTTGCTTATGATTTAGAATCTGTGAAGACTTGAACAGGCCCATGAGTCTTCTCATCATTGAGGCATTCTATGGAGGGTCCCATAAACAGCTGGTGGATCTGCTCCAAGAAGAGTTAGAAGACTGTGTCCTTTATACCCTGCCTGCAAAGAAATGGCATTGGAGAGCACGGACGTCGGCTTTATACTTCTCCCAGAATATTCCCATCAGTGAGCAGTACAGGTAATTGGAGCTCGGGCTGCACCTTCAGCCTGTTTTTACTGTACGTGGTATACGGATGTTGCTTTTGTTGGCATCTCTAAGATTTTCTCCAACTGTGGAATCGGTCAGTATGGCTGCAATAGACCCAGCAGAGCAGGAGAGTTCATTTACACTCTGAAGACAGCTGGCTGGTAGAAAAGTGGTCCCCTTTAGAACCTAAAAGCCTTTTCTCATCTGTCTTGTGATGGTATCACATGCATGCGTGTGGGTGTGGATGACATTTTTGGCCTCAGAGGAGAGTTGATTTTGGGCACGTTTTTTTTGGTGTTGTTTCATAACCTCCAGTGTCTCTTGTAGTGAGTGCGCTGTTTTCGGTTAATTTATTGTGTCTGCTCTGTACCAGGAGCTAAGGCTGAGAAGGCAGATGTGACCACGGTCTGTGCCCTTAAAGCTTTAAAGACTATTGAAGTAGAGATGGACTTGCAGGTGCAAAGTGAGGATGAAAAATGGAGGAATTAATTTTGACTGTGACAAAGTGGAGGTGGCTTTCTAGAGCTGGTCAACCTTTGCTTAGTCTTCAAGGATGAATAGATTTGGGGCACGCAGGACTCAGTTCTGAATTCTAATCAGTTAGGAAGTTAGTTGGGAACTAAGGGTACCCAGTTGAGATTCTTTTGGGACTAGAAAGATGAGTGAGAAATTGTGATGATGTTTGATGGGGAGCAAGTAGAATACTGAACATCCTGATCTTTTTATTCTCTATTGGTGTATACTGCCTTGTGTCTCCTGCGCAGTAAACAGTGAGAGATTATCCTTCTGTGTTATATAGATCTGCACTTCTTTCCATTCTGGGCCCTTCCATGTAGAACGGCATTGGTTTAAGCAGTACTATTAATGATGGATAGGGGAGACAGATTGTTGGAGACAGGGCACGTTGTGGGCTGCAGTGCTCACCATGCCTTCAGCAGCTGCTTCTATCTGTTGCTGCTTGTAAGGTGGAACAGTCACAAGGAAGACAGTGGCTTGGGATTTAAATGTATGTTGCTGTTTTTCCGAGTAAAAAGGGGGATTCAGAGAATAACCCATTTCGTGTATGAAAACCATGCATCACATCTGAGCATTCAGATGGTCAGGTGGAATAGCAATGAGCACTCGAGTCACTTTGCTTGGGATTATAAAGGTAAAATTCTGTTTGGGGACATACTAAGAATTTATTTTTCTAATCAAAAATGTATTTTCCCTTCCATAATTTAATATTTTGTATTCTGATATCACTAAGTGAATATGGTTGATGGATAGTATTAGAAATTTCAATGAGTGTATCAATATAAAAGTTCTAAGGGCAATGATAAGACTGTTGCTGTGTTATAATATGACTGTTTATAGTTGCTTTCACATCTCATTTAATTGTGTATCATGGCACCGAATGTATTGTCTTACTTAGGGTCAAGTGATCCCATTGACTTTATGACACGTTTTCATTTAACGTTATTTGATATAATGCATTTGATATAATGCAACGTTCAATGACTTGAACATTGAAATGAACCATTTTTATATCTGCTGTTAGATTTCATTTTGATTAGGCAGTTTTTCAGCATGAAATTATTGTGTCACAAACGTATGTGTGTGGAGAGCATGTGTGCAAACCCTCCTGTGCAATGGCTTCTCCACTCCCTGTGAGGCCCGAAGCAATGAGGATAAACATCACAGCACTCCCTGAAGCAGTCTTCCTTGGGAGGTGGATTGTGGCAAGATTGTGCTTTAAAGGTTTACTCTCTGATAGTCACAACCTACAGGGCCCAGCAGTGGTATCTAAGATCTTTCAAGGTTGGTCATCTAAGCTGTGCAGATTAATCTAATCAGACTTCACTAAAAGATATACCTCACCAGTTGAACCAGAGTTATATTTGACCAGTGATAACTTATCTACTCTTTTTGAATACTTTTGGAAAAGTAGCAACAGCTTGAAAACTTAGACTGAGTTAAAAAATATGCTCACTCAACCCCACATTCAAGTGTAAGAAAAGTCTTTTGCTATACCAGATAAATCTGATCTCTGTGGAGACTTCTAAAGATACGAAGAGTTTTTGTCTCTTAGTTAGTTAACTCTCTTTGTACACTTATGA
>ML107938.1:13612-73334 GCA_003697995.1 Taxidea taxus jeffersonii | reverse complement strand
ATCATTGGCCACTTAACAGCCCTTCTTCCTTGTTAACAGAATCACACTTGTCTTTGGAGTGGCTAAGTACCCAGCCCCTGGGAGTGAAGCATGATTGACCTGAGTCGGTCATTATGATCCCGTTCTCTGCCCAATTTTCCCAGCTTTCCTTGAGTTAGTGCTGGGCAGTGACTAAGTCTTGGCAAATTAGACTTAAGTGGATGACTTCTGGGGGTTCTTCCAACAAAGTTTGTTTTGTTTTGTTTTTAGTTATGAAAGGAGGAAGCCATTTTCCTTTCCTGCATTTGACAGTGGTTGTGATGTCTACAACCATGACATGACAGGATGAGGACAAAATGCCCGGGCTGCCAAAAATGGCTGATGGAAGGCTGGAAAGAGCCTGGATTTGACTTCTATTTTGGGCAATAGAGCTACCTAGTCACCTGAAAACCTTCCATCTCTGAAACACCTAGAAATGATTCATAAAGTATAACAACTTTCCTTTTAAGTCCATAGCTAAGCAAAGTAAGAGAGGATCTGAAGAAGGATCTGGAAATTAGAGTGGTAGCTGGCCTTGACGCTCTGGCTGCCTCATTTTCATAAAGGGGACTGGTTAACTTAGGTGACATTCTGAAACGAAATATTGTACAGCTTTGACCTGAATTAGGAAGATTTCTGTGTGCTCTCATGGGAACCTCTCCAAGACATTTTCAGTGATAGAAACTAAGGTGCTAGACAATGTTATTGGTATAAAGAAAGGAGGTGATGAGACAGAGCAATGGAAGAATGCACTGGAGATGAATAAGAACAGTGGTCTGAAGATCAATATGGCAGAGATCAGTGCCCACCCACATCCCTCCGACCTTCCCTTTCACGGCACCCTGGCCAGCTTCCCATGCCTGTGTGCACCGCTCTTTGCCTGAGGGAGCAGCTGCTCTGCCCGGCACACAGCAGGCTGTGAGCAGCCCTCCACCAATGATCTTCTCCCCTCGGATGAAATCATTCTGGTGTGTGTGCAGGAGAGAAATCGTTAGCAAAGATTCCTTAAAAATCCTGTAAGTCAGAAAATGTGCAAGCATAATTCTAAATAACTCCTGGGTCACAGGAGAAATCACAATGGATAATAAAAAATAGGACTGAATCATAATGAGCATATTGTATATCACAATGTGGGTTGTATCTAAATTGACAGTCACAGCCACATCATCTTTAATATATTTATTTTTATTGTTTTTTTTACTTACCATATGCAAGCCCTTTAAAGCTTGTGACCCAGAGTAGGGACCCTCTTACTTGAATCTAGGAGTAGTATTAGGAAGGAAAGAGTAAAAAGAGTGAAAAATAATGACGTTGAAAGCAAATGAAAGTGGAGATGAAGAAACTAATAGTTACTTTGAGAAGTATTTTGAGATAATAAAATAGATAAACACAGGCATGATTTTTTTTAAAATGATTTTTTTAAGGCACAAATAATTTTTGGAATTATGTAACTGTAGATCTGTGGATATGGCACAGATCAATAAAAAGAGGAAATGCTCTTAATAGTTTTATGTCAATAGAGATGAAACCTTAGACAAAAGAGCGAATTTCTTAGAGAAACATAACTTACAAAGCCTCACTTAAAATGAAACGGAGGGGCACCTGCGTAGCTTGCAGTTAAGCATCTGCCTTTGGCTCAGGTCATGATCCCAGGGTGGTGGGATCAAGTTGCACACAGGGATCCTTGCTCAGCAGGGATCCTGTTTCTCCCTCTGCTATGCTCTCTTTCTCTCTGTCCAAAAATAAAATGAAATAAAATAAAAATTTTAAAAAGTGAAACAGAAAGCCTGAATGGCATTATAATGATTAAAGATCATGCATTAACTAAAAATTTACCTACTATAGGATTGAGGCTGTGTCCCCGAGCAGGGTTGGTTCACTGCACTGGGGCCACCTTGCCTCTTTCCAAACTTGTGTTACATGAGATTGAGTGCCTGGTGTTCTAGGTTTTCTGTTTCTTGTACCCACACAAGTCCTAACTGTTAATAAATGCTGATTATCATTATATCTTTTACTTCTCCACCCAGCCCCCCTTCTTCCCCCAACCTCCCCTTTTTTAAATGACCGAAGAGGGGCTAAAAGGTCCGTAATCAAAGGAGCGAGACTAATACAAAGCGAAAGTCAAGCAAAGCTTTATTTCGCGCCAAGCATTGAGAATCAAACCAACCGATTGGCGCCCTCTCTTACAAAGAGGCAACCCCTCTCAGCCTCACAGACTAACTTTTATAGAGTAAAAGCCTTGTGGTTGAGCCTGGCTACACAAAGGTGGCCAAGGAGATTGCAACACAGAGAAAACTGCATAGTCATGCTAGGTCACACATGGGTGGCCAATGAGATTTCAATTTACCCTAGTAGATATATGCGCACCCCACTGATTGGATGTCTCCACCTGGCTTGACCCGCCCTTGTATCTGGGCTTTGCTACCTGAGACTGGTTTCTAGGACTTGTTTTTAAGTAAATTCCTCTGGGAGGGGCAGGGTCAATCTAAGTTTACTGCATAAACAACAAAATGGCTCCCTCTGGCTAAAGAGGCCCTTCCAGGGCGAGGAAAGCAAGTAGTTGGATAGGAATTAAATTGAATGACAGTTCAGTTGGATCAAGCAATGCCTACAGTGAAACTAGAGCTTACAGTGATATGTGGCTGTTGATAATTCTGTTTGATTTGCCATAGTCTTGAATGGTATCATGATTGTGGCCTTTCACTAAGCAGGTTCTCTTTCAAGGAATGTGTGAATTTTTTTTCCTCCAATTCCCTATGAAACATTGAATGTAACTTTCTTTGGGAAAATGAACATTTTTAGCTGATATGAATTACCCATGCATGTTTGTTGTTTGTAGCTACCCGTTGTGAATAAAGGTATGGCTAAACTAGTGGGAACAGGTGAATTAATACAGAAGGTGGTGGTTTCTCAAACAGTTCTTTTGTAAATTAGTAATATAAATTTTTCTTTGCTTGACAGTTATGTCCTGCATTTCTGAATAATTTAATATTATTTTCATTATGAGAATGCCTTTTTATTAGCATCTGACATACTTGGGAGTATAAAAGTAAATGTTGACTTAATAAGAATTTGTAGGTAAGTGGGTTTATAGGTAGGTTTGGTGTAGATAGGGCAGTCATTTGACATCTTTGTAATAACCAGAGCAGGATTTCATGGGATTAAGTGATAGTAACAATAGCTAATATATTGAACACTTGCCATGTGGTAGATATTCTACAATCCTGGAAGCTCAATATGGTTTTCCTGGTTTTATGGAAGAGGAAACTGAGGCTTAGACAGTGAAGATATTTGCAGGAGGTTACCCAGCCAGTGGTGGGTATATGGTTGGAGTTCAAGTCTGGGTACTACAGAGGCCATTCAGTGTTCTTTATAAGCTCTTAATCACTATGCTCTCTTAATTCCCTGCCCACACAGGATAAACTAGTGAAGGAAATTAAGCCTAAGTACCTCTTGATTAAAAATATATGACTGAATTTTACTATTAGAAGTGGATGTGTGCTTCTCCTGATCTTGAGCAGGATTATAGCTCTTGAATCTTGTTGGAGACTGGAAGTTGGAAGCCAGGAGGCTTCCTAGGTCTGGGACTCTGTGATGTTCTCATTTTTCCTCAGGGCATTTGCTCTTTAGTTTTTGGCTGTAGAAATTATAAGTCATTTGAATTTTCCTCTTTTGAAATCCAAATAAAAAATGACAAACAATGGATGCTATATAAAAATCACAGGGTAGACTCAAGAATACAAGCCTTTCTCTAGGATGTTCACCTTCAGTCCCACATTATCCTCAGACGGGTCCACCTTGAAGTTCTCTACTTGGTTTATGAACTTGATAGAGGCAACATTCCAGTACTGCCTAGCTCACTTCCCGTATAGCAGTACCAGTTGTATATACTTGGGGTTTGGATGATGTTCCCACACCGGGTAAATAATACTGTCATTAGGTACAGTGTAGCATCCCATAATCTCACCAATATGGGACTGTTCCATTTATGAGAATTGGTCTCGAGCTTCCCCACCACTGTTGTCCACTTCACCGGCTTCCCTATCATAGGCTGCCTAATGGCGGGATTTTCTTTTGGGTTGTTTTCCTATTGGCTTTGCTCTCCTCTCTAGACAGTGTGCACCAGAGCTTTCCAGAATTTGCATAGTGCTTAGAGCTTCATCCACAATATTTCCTCTCAGTGAAATCTCTTCTGTGTGAGAGTAGTGTTCAGTTTAGCCATCTGGACTTTATGTTGAAAACATAGCTGACCACAACACTATAGAAAGAGAATGATCCCACAAACCAAAGAATTAACTGTTCAGTCAGTCTCTGTCTCTCTGCCTCTGGATGCTTCTTTTTCCTCTCGCTCTCCTCTTTCTCTCCTTCATATCCACACATACATGTGCACACACACAAATGACTACTCTTAATTTTTCTAGCAACTTCTTTACTGCAAAACTGGAAATTAACCCTGTTACCATGCTTCCTGAAGTTTGGTTCTCATGCTACATCTTTTTCTACTTTTCTTTACATTCCTTTGTCTATGCTCTTGGGAAGTAAAATATTCCAGTGTCAGGAAAAAAATTTTTTTTTTCCTGTTGTGGAGTTTGTAAGTTACTCTCACCACAAGCTGCTAATTCAGAAGTGTTTGTGTTGGTAGTACCATGCCTTGTGAAGCCACTGCTTCTAAGGAGTTAGGCATGGCAGGGCAACTTCAAGGGCAGGGTGGATTTTTCACATCTCTTCTAGCTTATTAAAAAAAAATGACATGTAAGAGTCTTTAATCCCCAAGTAAAGGTATGTATACATATATGACATTATTTCTAAGAGATGCTGCATCTTAAAG
This sequence comes from Taxidea taxus jeffersonii, assembly GCA_003697995.1. NCBI lineage: Eukaryota > Metazoa > Chordata > Mammalia > Carnivora > Mustelidae > Taxidea > Taxidea taxus. The sequence goes on along the minus strand of ML107938.1, from coordinate 68,488 downwards.
ACTGTTAAGGGTAAATCTCCCATACACTTACCCTTTGAAATTTGACAGCTCTATTTTAAAAGATAAACTGAATAATTTATTACACTTTACAGAGGAGAGAAAAATCATTATTTTTAAGGAATGAAATGGAAAAGGCAGAAAATCCCCAATACCCCCAGATGGGTACAAGAGGTACTATTGTGTAAAGGAGCTCTGGCTGTAGAGTTGGGGCCTTTTTTTGCTTATTTTTGACCTAACAGTCCAAACTGTGAGTCTGATCTTAGAGTGCTTCTAATCTAGTTATTTTTAGGTCTTGAATGTCTTCATTAGGATTTATCCCCATGGCATAGAAAAAAGCCATTAGAAAATGAAAGGCATTTTTGTTGTATTTCCATCCCGACATTTTTTTGAATTTATTTATATTTGAGAAATTCTTCTGCTCTTACTAAAGTCTTAGTTGATGACAAGATGTTCTGCCTGTGGTGCTGTCTAGGGTGCGCATAGGTATTGATCTCTGACTTACTGTGTTTGGAGCTTTCGGAGCTATGATGTGGATACTCTGCTACCCTTCTTCAAAGTCTCCCCTCTTAGGGAAGCGTTCATGTTTGCGTCTTTCCTTGAGATCCAATGTGGCCTCCTAGCTGCCTTTGGATACATTGTCCTATCCACTGAATGACTAATTCTTGTCCAACTGTCCTTTGTTTATGGTCCTCTGTGGTTCACTCACATGATGGACCTGCTGGTCTCCTGACCAAACAGCCTACAGAGAGACACTGTATGCAGAAGGCAGGAACTGAATCAGGCGTTGTGCTCACAAAAGAGCATTCATGTTCCCTTCATCCTTCTTTCTTCCTAAACAGAATCCTATATTCTATTGAGTTTCTTCCTTTAAACAGTCTCTCCTGTATTTCTATTTGTTCACTCTCTCATGCTGGTAATAAAAATGTAACACTCCCCCATTTTAAGAGAAGTTCCAAGTGACCGAATATATGAAATGGAGAGGACTAGGCATGGGATGGTTTGGCCAGAAACCCCCCAGACTAATTATCTTTTGGCTCTTTTCCAAGTTGGTTTCCAGTTTTTCTTTTTTCCCATCAACATTGATTAAAGGATTTTGCATTAAGAGACAATAACACTAACACTGGCAATGTCAAACCAAACGTGGCAAATTTGGACAAGGTAAGCATTTAGTAAGCTCTGTTGACTGGAAGGATGCTTAGTTCCTTTATCCACTTGCTAATATTCAGAGCCTTGAGGAAATGATCCCTGATTGAAAACCATCAGTGACTTTGTACTGTGTATGTAGAAATCCAGATTACACACCCAGTCTGCTGGTCCCTGCCCATCTCTGTAACTTTCTCTCCACCCCTGTCATCCCATTAATCTGTAGTGACGGGGCCTGGTTCATTCTCTCTGAAACCTCAAGGTCTTTCCTGCCTCAGGTTTTCTCACTACTTATTGGTCTCTTAGCTGGCCCTGCTACTTCACGCCGCCTCCCTAGACCCTCTGCTTATTTTTCCTTCTCTTTTAAGTCTGAGCTAACATTTCATCTGCTCTAAGAGGCCCTCCTTGACCACCATATCAAAACCAAGCCCTCATGTTTCTGTGTTCTTTTCCTTTCCTCTGTGATTATTATTATAGTTATTATTATCATATATTTATTTATATAAATATATAAACATTTATATAAATGATATTATATATAATATATAAAAGATATACATATTATATATAATATATTATAATATAGATAATAAATATAAATATATAAACATAAGCATTTATATAAATGATATAATATTTGTATATTATATCATTATAATACAATGATTATTATTATAATCATGATTATTTTGTTTGTTTGATTTTTTTTTCCCCCTTTTTCTTCATGCCGCAGGTTTGGGATGATAAGCGGCGTATTTGTCTTCTTTACCCAGGACCTAGCATGTTGCCTTCCAGATAGCTGTTACTGAGTCAGTATGGTTGAATGAATGATTCCATACCTGTGTGTTCGAAAATGCAAACAAAATATGGCTGTAATTGACTTTGCTAAACTGCTAATTTTTTCCTGCTTTGGGCACTCCTCCTTTCCTGTATCTGGATATCACCTCTTCTACATAGAACTGCTTAGAGACATTTAAGGGCCTGTGTTCCCCAGTTTTATGGGATTAAAATAAAGAATTCCATACATTTTTACTCACTTACTTTTATGGGTTATATTAATCATATGGTGAAATTAGTCATTGTCCATGTTATATTGTACATGTTATGTAAATTTTGTGCATGTTATGTAAATTTTGATAAAAGAAAATATAATTTTCTGGAATTTCCCCTGTATAAAAGTATTTCTAGGAAAAAAAAAATATTTTTCAGTTCAGGAAACTTTATAGAATCTAGAATATACCTGTGATATTTTGTGAAATTTCATATGATTGTATTTTAAGTTTTTTTTAAATTTTAGCTGAGGCCACCCATGAACAGTGTGGCCTTTTAATTTATAGTGTGGAAACTATGGGATAAATGAGAGATTAGAATTTGGTCCAAAGATATATTTTGCTTGGCCACTGCAATTACTTATGCAGTTTTGAGTTTTTAATACTTTTAGACAGATAGACATTCTTTATATTGGTCACAATAGCATAACAAGTTGCCATTGTTTTATACTAGTGTGCTTCTCAAGTTTATGTTACTTAACTGATCTGTTTAGGTCATTGTGTTTGTAGCTTCTGGCTTAGAACTTGCCCCAGAATGAATCTTTAAATGCTATTTAAAAAAACACATATGTGTATGTATGTGTTTATATGTATATATATTTAAATGTACATATACATAAAAGAATTTACTAAGAGAATGTAAATCACTTGTCTTTGGAAGATATGACATATTATACTGCAGAAACCAGCAGTCCTGGGTTTTAACCTCAGCTCTGCCATAAATTAATTGTTTAGCCTTGGAAAAATCATTTTTTAACATTAGAATCTTATTTTTTTCACTTATAACTGAAAGTTTGGCTTAATCTATTGAGTTCCATGATGTCATTAAAAGGGATTAAAGTCAAGATCAAGATTCAAGAAATTTGGGGTCGCCTGCGTGGCTTAGTTGGTTAAGCATCTGCCTTTGGCTCAGGTCATGATCTTAGGGTCTTGGGTTCGAGCTCCACATTGGGCTCTCTGATCAGTGCAGAGTCTGCTTGTCCCTCTCCCCCTCCTCCTCCCTACCACTTGTGCTTTCTTTCTCTCTCACTTTCTCTCAGTCTCTCAAATAAATAAATAAAATATTAAAAGAGAGATTCGAGAAATTTTCACACAAAAGACACATTCAAGGGTGCCTAGGTGGCTCAGTTGGTTGGGTGTCCAGCTTTTGGTTTTCGCTTAGGTCATGATCTCAGGGTCCTGGAATGGAGCCCTGTGTGGGGCTCTGTGCTTAGCATGGAATCTGCTTAGGATTCTCTCTCTGCCTCTTTCTCTGCTTCTCAGCACCCTGAACCCTCTGCACACACACACACACACACACACACACACACACACACACACACACACGCACTCTCTCTCTCTCTCTCTCTCAAATAATAAATAAATAAATTTCTAAAAAAAAAAAAGACAAATTTGTACTCTCTCTCATTCAGCTTTGTTAGGAACCACAGCTTCATTTAATACAGGATTTATTTCATCTTATCTGTGTATCTCCTTGAATTTTCAGCTTTTATTTTTAGAGAATTTGGGGGAATAATTCTTTCCAGTAGTGCTACTATCTTTGGAGTCGTTCTGATGTGACTTATTGTTAGTTTGGAACTCCTGTTCCAGCTTCAGTATTTTATGATTGTTTGCCTTTTCATGCTACTGTCTGTCTTGACAGGTCATGGACCAACGTGGACACTAAATACTGGACCCTTGCACTGAACACTGTAGAACTGACACGGAATAGTTAGTACTGCAGTGAGGGCAGCAGTCACTACAGAAGGACAGAGGAGGGGGGATATTTCTCATTCAGCAACTTCTGAGGTACAACTAAGAGGATGTTATAGATTTTGATGGATGGAAATGAAATATAAAAGTGCTGTAGGAGAAGGAAGTATTGTGAACAAAGGTACTAATACAGGGAAAGTTGGAAAATGTAATCTCCAAAATCTTGGTTTAGTATGAAAATATTCTGAGGTAGGAGGAGTTGTGGGATGTCAGTTTGGGATGATAAGGCAGAGTTCGTCTAATTCGTGTACACCCTTGAATTCATGGGTAATAGTTTGTACTCATACTTTAGATTATGAGTATCTTTATTTATTGCAGAACTGTATTTATTGCACATGATAGAGCTTTATTTATTTCACATGATAGAAACCCAATTCAAAATCACTTAAGCATAAAGGAAAATGTTTTTGGGCCATCATATAACTGAAATTTCCAGAGTGGTTGACTCTAGGCACTACTGGATCCAGTAGTCAGTGATATCATTAGACATTTTTATCTTCTTGTCTCTACTTTCGTCTGGTTTGACTGTATTCTGGAGCAGCCTCTCTCCATATGGATCTCCCCCAGAGCTAAGTTTATATCGTACCAGTTTAGTTATCCTTTTTGAAAGAGAGTACCTCTCTCAGCAGTTCTAACTAAAGTCCCAGATTGACTGAAATGACTTTCTTAAAAAAAAAAAAAATCACGTGATCTCTGAGCTGTGAATTTGGCAAGAGGCCCCTAATATTGTGATTGGCCAAAATGGGGTCAACCCAATTCAAACCATATGAATTGAGTACCAGAGAGCAAAAGGGAAATTATATTGCTGTTATTTGAAGAGGGAAAAACAGTGTTTTGTAGGCAAAAAACATGGTGAGTTCTACAGTCATACATGGGAATGAGGTAAGGTAAATTGCACAGAGAACAATTATTACAGCACGATAGTAATGGAGACCATGGATGAGGGTAGAAATGGTCAGTGGATCCTAAAATCTAACGGAGAAATAGTTTCTGAAGAAGAACAATGATAATCGGAATGGAAAGTAGTAAAGGACCTATCAATATGAATGAAATTTGTTTTGAAATGGATAAAGGGATTAAGAGGTCAAAACTTCCAGTTATGAAATAAGTAAGTCACAGGAATGAAAAGTACAGCATAGGGAATATAGTCAATAATAATGTAATAGATTTACTGCCGTGAGCATCTTATAATGTTTCTAATCATTGAGTTACTATGTTGTACACCTGAAACTAATATTATATGTCAACTATACTTTAATTAAAAATTTAAAAATTTAAGAAATTTGTGTTGTTTGCATTTCACTAGTTAGAAAATTTGTCTAGGATCTGAACTGAAATTTATCTTTGTCTTGTCCGTGAGAAAAGAACTTGAGATAAAAATTAATTTAGTCTAAGAGATCATAGTTAAACTACTTTGGTGGTTATAATTATTTTTAAAATAGCTTTGCGAATTGTAAATCATTCCTATTAGCCCATTAAATTGGATCAGTCAGTTTATTTTGGCAGCGTTTTTAAGTTACTCCATGTACTTAAAAATAGCAAAACTTCCTTTTCTTTAAAAATGTAATGTAATACTGCTTTTTTTCTATTAAAATAAAATACTATGTATATATAATGTATATGACATATACATATATGTGCATGTGTGTGTGTATATCTCATATAATCACAAATAATCAGGAAATGATTGATTACCTGGTATCAACTTTTCCAACTTATCTCCCCCCTCTCCTCCACTAGAATCAGGTATTAAGTGCTTCTGTAGCATTCTTAAACTATACTAGATCTCAGAATGAAAATGAATGAGTAAATTGTGGTTGGTCTCCTACTTAGTATCCAGTATCTGGCTTTCAGAAAAGCCAGCCTCTTTCTCAGTGGTCTGAACTGGTAACACATGCATTTAAAGAATATATTCCGTGTGCCAGGCACAAATAATAAAACTGTGAATAAGGCAGTATGCTTTAGGAACTAAATTTCATCTCTTGGCTATAGTTCTGTTTCTTTCTCTCTTCTTTCAGGTTTTTATTTTATTTATTTTTTAGTAGTATTTGGACAATGTTCACTTGAATCAGCTTTTCTAAAGCAGTCATATACTAAAATGTTTCTAGGGAAATCCCCCACACGTAGTAACCTGTCTTTTAGTGTAGTAGTAGATCTGAACTATAGGGGATTTTTAGCCCACAGTTTCTCTGTGTATCCAGGATTGAGATAGATATTTATTTGTAATACAAACTGTTTTGATGGGCTCCAAGATTTTCAGAAAATGTAAGTGGGGAAGAATGTGAGCTAGTTTTTGTCACTTTTTTCCCCTTCATCATAAGCTTTTAGATACAGTGAAAAAAAATTTCATGAAATCTGATTATATTAAAGACATTTATTATTTATGTGTCTGTGTCTGTGTGTAACATTTTTATTTTGGGTTTTTCATTCAGATGTAGCGATTCTTAGCTTTCATTTTGTAACATTGCTGAGTTTCTTCAATTTTCTCAAAGGGAATTTATAATTTTTAAAAACAGGAAAACATCAACTCACTTTTATTGAGAAAAAATATTTTTCTATACATAACATTTTATAAGAGGATCGTTGCCAAGAAATCAAGTAGTAGCTTAGTGCCATTGCCGTGAAGGTTTAGGAGTCCTTGACACTTGGCAATTGGTAGAAATGAAGATACTGTAACTCAGGAGTTCATAAGGAGTGATTAGTAGAGCTATGTAATCATTTTAATAAAAGTATTCTTATTTTTGCCAGGTATCCAAAGATATCTAATGATAGTCCCATTTTATTTGCACTATTTTTTGAAAACTGTGAGAAAACTAAGGGAAAGAGAGGTTCAGAATTGAGGTCATGTTTGCTCTGAAATTTGAATAATGTTTATTAGGTAAGTAGCGTTTATGTAAGTAATTATTTTCATTATCTGATTTTGGTATAGAAATGGGAGAACGGCTCCGTAGCTCAGGGGTTAGAGCACTGGTCTCGTAGAAATGGGAGAACAAAGATGTCACATATGTAGGCATCTATACAAGAAGTAGGAATAGTGGCAGTTTTAGAATTGAGCTACCTGGAAAACATTTGAGCTTTGGAAACCTGATCTTAATACTTGTATTTTTTTCAATCACTTTTATTTTAGATAAAATACTGGCAGATGGTAGTGATCCACTTGAGCAGTGCTGAGTTTTCTTTATTTTTTTCCCCTGGAAAAAAGCTTCCAGAAAACTTTTGTTTTTTTAATATGTGCAGCATGCATATGTTTTACATGTATTAACCATTATTAAAAATGCAGTTTGTAATTAGATGTCTGAAGCTGAGAGGAGCTGTGGTGAAGACCAGCCTTTTAGAAAATTACTGAAAAAGAAAGTTTTGATGAATAGGCTCTTCATTTTTGCTGTTGTATCCTTCAGCCTCTCTGGCCCCAGAAACTAAGGAATTTACATTATCAATGTTTCTCAGCTATTATGTTTTAGGATGTCACTGGGTAATATCATTTTTGATGAGAAGCCCTTGTTATTGATGATGTCAAAACTTGGAGAATTCAGATATTTATATTCTATTATGACCTCTTCTGTATTACAGCAAAGATGTTAATACACCTGTTACTTAAGGATTTAAGTTTTCAGTGGACCTAAATAGTTATAAACTTGATGTCTCAGGTGTTAGGAAAATTGTAGGAAATCTCTAAAGTAATATATTGTATTCTGGTTTTTTTTTTTTTTTCTTTTCTCTCTCTCTCTCTCTTTTTTTTTTTTTTTTAACTTTTTAAAATGTAGGGGGCGACGGGGAAATCCCGTCTCTCCAAGTTTATCTACGTGAGTCACCTGAAATCTTCCTTCTAATAGAGTGTAATGAAAAGGTGTCATTGAATCAGTATTTCCATATTTGCAATTTAGAATATTTGGTTTGGACTTATCAACATTCATCTATATTTGTTTTACTTTTCATTTTGTTGTACAATATTTTTTCAGCTGATAAGCACACCTAACTAAGAGTGACTTCTGGTTTTCATTGAAATGGAGTGTCAGTTGTTCTCCCACTTAGTTTGCCTTACTGACTACTGTGGTGTTTGTTTGCAGCTCCACACCACAGATTATGCACATGTATGTTGACTCATGCTGACACAAATATTAGGCTACAATGTGAATTCCTTCAATGTTTGGGCATTCCTAGGACCATATGATGGGTTTTCATTTTCTCTTTTGTACCCATTTAGACAGTATTACAGAGTAACTCTGACAGAGAGGGAAAGAGAACTGAACTAGAAGTTGGGGGAGTCAACTTCAAGACCTAGTTCAGCCGCTCACCTGCATAAGGGCAAATCACTCATTGTCTATCTTCATCTACAAAATGATGACAATTACAAATAATATTCCTCCTGTTTATCTTCAGGATTTGTTATGAGGATCAAATGAGCTAATGTTCTAAGAATATCATGTTAACTCAAGAGTAAGATATTGTAAAGTTTGAACAGTTTTAGGTAGAATTTGTACTATTCTTCTGTGTATCTGATTTTCTCTGAGTTTTTTTTTTTTTTAGTTATTCAATCTCTAGACTTTAGTTTATTAGTTTATCTGTTTTAAAATATAAGTAAAGGGAGATGACAAATTTATCAGTTTTAAAATGTAAGTAAAGAGAGATGACATAAATTAATTCTTTTTTTATTTTTATTTTTTTAAGATTTCATTTATTTGTCAGAGAGCGAGACAGACAGAGCACAAGCAGCGGGAGAAACGAACTCCCGGCTGAGCAGGTAGCCTGATGTGGGACTGGACCCCAGGACCCTGGGATCATGGCCTGAGCCGAAGGCAAATGCTTAATGGACTGAGCCACCTAGGTGTCCCAAATTAATGTTTTTTTCTTTTTTTCCCCAAAATTAGTTCTTTAATAAAAAACATAATGTTTTTTTTTTTAAAGGTTTTATTTATTTGTCAGATAGAGAGCGCAGGAGCGAGCACAGGCAGACAGAGTGGCAGGCAGAGGCAGAGGGAGAAGCAGGCTCACTGCTGAGCAAGGAGCCCGAAATGGGACTCCATCCCAGGACCCTGGGATCATGACCTGAGCCGAAGGCAGCTGCCTAACCAACTGAGCCACCCAGGCATCCCCAAAACATAATGTTTTAAGAGTATCTGGCCCAAAGCCACAGTATGCTGCTACATTTGTTTTTCCATCAGGTGGTTTATAGTGAGAGAGTGGGAAGAAATTGTAGAGGAGGTATTTTTTTGTAGATTTTTAGCTTCTAGTTTCTTGCAGTTCTGGTATCAATTTTGAGTTATCACTAAATAACTACAATCAATGCAATATTTTAGTGGGTAGTGATAATTAAAATAGTGGTCAGATTTATATTTTTGTAATTGGAAAAGTGAGTTAAAAATTCACTGTTTAGGGATGCCTGGGTGGCTCAGTTGGTTAAGCAGCTGCCTTCCGCTCAGGTCATAATTCCAGTGTCCTGGGATGGAGTCCCACATCGGGCTCCCTGCCGAGCAGGGAGCCTGCTTCTCCCTCTGCCTCTGCCTGCCACTCTGTCTGCCTGTGCTCGCTCCTGTGCTCTCTATCTGACAAATAAATAAATAAAATCTTAAAAAAAAAAAAAAATTCACTGTTTATTCATTTTCTTCAACTAACATTTGTGTAATGACTCCTATTCTGGAAGGCATTTTGTTAGGTACTTGATTTGAAAGTGTATTGAACAAACGCTTGTTTATGAAACGGCAAAATGGAAGGTGGTTCAGTCGCATCCTTACGGAGTGATGGCTGAAGTGTTCTTAAAGAGAAAACAAGGTATACTGTTGTCTCCTGGATCTAGACTTGTGATAACCCTTGGTGCTTTGCTATGCGACAGTGGCATTTCCTATCCCAGTGATAAAATGATTGAAACTTTCTAACACAAAGTAGTTATTTCACATATATGGCTTCATCTATTTGTTTAAACCCCAAGGAAAAGAATTGTGTGAATATTGGAACATGGAGAATTTTTACATTAGTTTTAGTAAAAAATAGCAGCTGAACATCATAACTGCCAAAAATTTAGATAAGTGGAAGTAAATGTTCTAATATATTTTCTTGAAGTTGATATGAATGTTAGGAAACATAATAAAAGCTTCTTTTCTTGTTCACAATAGAAATGGCCATTTTAGGTCAGCTGTGTCACTGGCTACCATATTAGTACAGATCATTTAGCTTGAAAATATCTTTAAGACTTAAATATGTCAAAAGCTTTGTAGTAATAGATAAAATTTTTGAGACCTCCTCAGATAAACACTCCCAACTGCTCTCAAGCCTGCTTTTCAGTTCCCTCCTTCCGGATCATTCAAAGTCCTCTTTCCACCCATTTCTTTTGCCCTTCACTTCCAACATTTCACCAGAGCGGCTCACTAAATAACAAACAATTCTGAGTAGCTATTAGTAATGCTTTAGTTTTTGTCACTGCTAGACAGTATCACCGATTCCATTCTACTTGGACAGTGTTAGGAATGGTGTGGTAATGGCCAGTCTGTGAATGGGTGAATGGGAAAAGAGAAAAATCTGTAAAGTAACAGATAATTAACTCATGGGTTTTTGAACAAGTGAAATTCAAAAGCAAATACCCAAAGTATATTTTAGGGTTACTTTGGTGTCTTATGATATTTAATATTGTCCTTTCCTTGAACTTTTAGAAATAAATATCATCATAAATTTGCTCAGGAAATATTTTGTTACTATTTCTGAGTTCCCTGAGGGCAAAGGCTTTGTCTTTTTCACAACTATTACCAAGGTCTAATTCTTAGTGTTCAGTGAATATTTGTTGGATTAATGAATAAATAATGAAGATACTAAGGAATGTCAATAAAACTTATAAGGCCTATACTTTTTGCTATGTGCAGTATTTCAGCCATATTTACTTACAGTTAAGAGATACATAGAAGAACAAGGCTAGCTGATTTTACTATTTAGCAGATGATTTGCATATTTTACAAGTTTATACACTCCCTATTTTCTTCTCTGTTTTCTTATTTGTGCCCATTGTAGTGCCCTGCGTATGGTTCCTGCTCAATACTTTTAAAAAAATGTTTGCATGTATATTATGCTTTACTTTTGTACAATTACAGATCTCTTCTTATGTAATTAATTTTCAGCACAGTGAATAAAGTAGCTATTTTAGTGTTTTCACTTTTCTGTTTTGGATATTTTTTCAAGTCTCAGAAGATAGGAGTTTAATGAGTTTAAACCACATCAGGTAGAATTTGAAGTGATAAACAGGAGCTACAAGATGGAAATACTGAGACTTTTCTTTCTCTATGGTATGATGGCAATATATACAAAATGGTTACCAGTTGTTAGTTCACTGGCAGAAAAACTTTTGAGAGTACAAACGCACTGAGAAAAGTTGGTTTCATGGGACACGAACTCCCTAAGAGGTATTAAACCCAGGACTCTTTTACAAGTATACAGATGATGATGAAAGAAGAGAAGAGTAGAGGAATAATAATAACTTATGATCCCTGGAGGTTCACCTATTGGCAGTGATACCAATTTACATGGTCTACTTTATAGGAATAGTATATCATTGTATCTTTTCAGAGAGTATTGCTTGACCTTTGTAGCCCTTTTGAGAATTTTCAACCATGCCATATTAGGATACCCTACCAATTCATCCCTTGTTTTTCATTTATTTACTGTGTTCCTTCACATCACTAAAAACTTTGTCATTGTCTGTTTCTTGGAAGTGTCATCAATTTGACCATCCTCTTGTCCCTTCCTCTCTATTAATATCTTTTCTTATCAAAGAAAGGCCTAAATCATTTGCATTTCAATTCAATATACTGTATATCTGTCTTTTTTCCTTTTATAATCATCTATTTACCAACATTTAACAGATAAGGAAATTGAGGCCAAGAGGTTTAATTACTTTCCAAACATTAAGCAACTAAGTGGTAGGAATGAGATCTAACCTACTCCTCTGTGAGTCAGTAGCTCAAGCCCATAACTGCTACTTGCCCTCACTTCTCTTCTGACATGTCTTGTGCTGGTAGCCTTTGCTGCCTTCCCCTGTTAAGAACTATCACCTCTTGATATACATTCAGGTTCTTAATCATATATACATAATCATGAATTCCTCTCTTCTGTAGAGGATACACTTTCCACATAGGGCAAGATACCATGGAATGCCTTCTCTTCCAATTTAACTTTCCCTCATAAATTTCTCTTCATCTGTTTCTGGTATCTTGGGTAAACTATTCTACTTCACCATCCTGCTGTCACCACATCCCCAGTTTGAATTAGACACCAGTCAGTGTGCTTCTTCTGACATGGTGGTGCTAAAGAAGATGCTCTTAAGCAACCATGTGTTGGATGTGACCTTGTCCTCATAGCTACAGCTTATTGTGGATGAGATGGCTTGTTACCCAGAAACAGCCACATCACAGCTAGGCATGTAAGCTGTGACATGCTCTTCTGAGAAAAAAATCACTTAAGCCAGTTGGATTCTTTTCTTGGGGATTTGAATGAAGAAATACAGATAAACTGGGTCAGTCAATGGTAGGATTTATAGGCTAAGGCTCCTGAGGCGGGACCTGGAGAGTCCTTAATGGGTTATATGCCACCTGAAGTTATAAGAGAGCAGAAACTATCAGGAAGCAAAAATAGATAAGGGAAAATGAAACAGGTGCCGAGAGGGAGGAGATGCCATGAGGAAGATAGCTTGTATCCTGTGTGAAGGAGGTGTACAGAGAACAGCTGGTCCCCAGACCTCCTCTAGACAGCTTCCCAGTTCTTGTCTCAGTTCTTATGGGAAACCTCACTGTATTTGAGATAACTTATGCCCCTGTTTCTTGGTCTTCAGAAAGCCTGGCATCCAGTGATTATTAGTGACTTACTGAATTATTTCAGCTAAGACGAAGTCCCTGGAATGCATACTTTCTAGATATGATTCTACCCATTATGTTTAGTCTGTTGTAAAAGGTGCCTTTTGATTTCCTTTGCTTCAGCCATCCCCCCAGCAGTTTTCATGAGTAATAGTACCTTGGGATTGCCTTAATTCAATTATCAAAAGATTTCAGTCACTGCTAGTTATTTTTCTAACAAATAAATTCTTACTCATGTCATTAAAGAATGACCACCCGGTCCTTCCCTTGGGAGCGTTCTATCCATCTTAAGTATATTCTCTATTTTGTTCAAGATAACTTGCTTACCATCGGCACACTATGTTTCCTATGTTTGACGGGAATGAATGAATGGCCACATTACAGAATAATTTAAATGCATACGCAAATAGAGGGAATAGATGATGATATTTTTAACCCCTTAACAATTACGCATAAATGCCTAAATCTTATTCTATTTAAACTCTGCCTAGTTCTTTCCTGATCCAGATTATATTGAAGTAAATTGCATACATTTCATTTGTAGCTCTATGTATTTCACTGGGTACTTGTAAAAGATAACCTTTCTTAAAAAAATAAAACATAACTGCAATACCATTATTACCCTGATAAAAATCCTAAGTAGTTCCTTAATATCATTAAATACTTCTAACCCTAAAATACGATATTTCCCATAAATATGACCATATTATATCACATAGAAAAGGGAAGTCACTCTCCTTGAGTCCAGAGCATGCTCATGATGCTGTGTATGAATGGTTCCCCAATAATAGCTACCTTGTGTTCACAGAGCTGAAGTATGATGCTTCTTATTTGAGGAATGATAAATCACTGTTAATTTAGTGGCTCATTTAGTGTCTTTAATGCTCTGTATTCACTTAGTTTTCCTCTGTATCTTATAGGTTGCATTGCATTATAGAAATGATGCTCTCTGGCGTTGTGCAGAAGAAAGCCTGTGTTGCCGCAGGGGGCAGCCCTGGCTATACTTGGGCCCTGGGCATTGACCTTTATACTTAAATACCTTTTAAGTCTTTCTAGTATGCAGTCAGGGTTGAGAGTGCTGCTCTAAAGTGTACTATATGGACTTAGTACGAATAATAGTATTATCTATTATAATTTATCTTTACCAGTTCAAGATTATAAATATAAATATAACTCAGTAATTCTGTTAGCTTTGTTTCACTTGCTGGGTATTTCCTTTCCTTTTGTTTTGTTACTTTTAAGGGATAATTATAGTAGTATGAAACATTCTGTCCACATAAAAGCTTATTGAAGAGGTTAAATATTCTTGCTAATTAAAGAAAACACTAATTGGACAGATTGCTCTTTTATATTAGTAATCTTAATTTTTAATCAGAGCACAATTTTTTTAAGGGATGTTATGATCTTATACTTTTTTTCACTAATTGAGTGATTTAAATATTCAGATTATTATTATTATTTTTGAATAGTTGGTCCCTGGATGGGACAGAAACAAGATGTAAAAATTCCTTGCAGTATCATGAGGTTTATAACTCTCAGTCCTTATCCATACCTTTACTGATCTCTAAATCATCTATATATCTATTTATCTACCTACCTAGGTACAGTTTTTGCATTTACTTAGCATAATATCATTAATTTTCTTTGCACTTTTCATAATTCTACTTATACATTTGACATTAGTATGTCAAATCTTACTTGCTAGGAAAGGAAACTGACATGTTCAGAAGCCAAATGCTTTCTCTGTTTTCAAAAAGCAAATTGGTAGAGTTGGTTAAAATAGTAGCCTGTAGTTTATCTCATTCAAAAGCATTACTTTTGAATGTGTCATGAAAGCTTAAATTTTAAAAATATTAGGTATTGCCAGTCTTTTGGTTTCACTAAAACAACATGTTTTCAGGAATTCTTTTAATAACTTTTTTTTCTTTTTAAGATTTTATTTATTTATTTGTCAGAGAGAGTGAACACAGGCAGACAGAGTGGCAGGCAGAGGCAGAGAGAGAAGCAGGCTCCCTGCCCAGCAAGGAGCCCGATGCGGGACTCGATCCCAGGATGCTGGGATCATGACCTGAGCCGAAGGCAGCCGCTTAACCAACTGAGCCACCCAGGCGTCCCAATAACTTTTTAATTTGCTTGGCTATCTCTTATTGCACCGATGTGACTCTCTGGATTAGTTTCCCAAGGCCTCTGCAACAACAGAATTTATTCTCTCACAATTCTGGATGCTGGAAGTCCAAAATCAAGTGTTGGTAAGACTTGCTTCCTCTAAGGGCTCAAGGGAAGAATCCTTTCTTCCCTTTGGCTATCTTCTGGTGGCTCCCTGAAGTCCCTGGCATTTCGTGGTGTGTGGCTGCATCACTGCAATCTCTGACTCTGGGAGCAAATGACCTTCTTCTTTGTTTGTATCTCTCTGTTCCTTTCCTCTTTTTATAAGAACAGAAGTCACTGAGTATGGAGCCCACACTAATCTAGTGTGACCTATCATAACCTGATTACATCACCGGAGACTATACAAATAAGGTCATATTTATAGGTACCAGGGGTTAGGACTTGAATGTGTCTTTTTTGATACAGCACGATCCCACTGCAGCCCATTACACCATCATCCTTGAATTCACTGTGTCTTTGGGTGCCTGTTACTTGCTAGGCGTTCACTAAATTTTTACTAAATAACGAACTGCCTGGTGCCATCATATGCATGCAGTAAGGCATAATATAGTCATTATTTCTGGAACTAGGACAGTAAAAAATCATACAGCCCATTCATTCCATGTGAAAGATGATGTTATCTTTAGTTTATTGGTAAAGCAACAAAAACTTTTGAGTGACTTGACTATAATCACATAGATATTGTCCACTGGGTGGTAGGGACAAAATTTTTATTATTTACCTGATATTATAGTCTTCTGTGATACCTCCTTTTTTCTTGTTAATTAGTGTTTTTAAAGATTAATACTTGACATTGAGATGACATGACAGATATTAACATAGTTAGGACTTCAGAACTCTTAATCAAACTGCTGTTATTTTACATCTGGGAAAACAGAGGTCTGAAAAGGTTAGGTGAGTTGTTGAAACCAGGCGTAGGTGATGACATTTCTGGGTGGGTCCTGAGTGGTTAGTATTGAATTCTGTAATTTGAAGCTAATGTGGCAAATTTGATAGCACCTAGAAGATACTGATAAAAATTGGTAACAAGCTTGAAAATAAATACTGAAAGAATTTGAAATAATTTAAAAGCAAAGATAGGGAGTGATTTAATTAATCAGCAATATTGTTCTCTTGCCCCTGAAGGCAAATAGAAAGAAGACAGGCTCAAACACCAAGAAAAGCAGATTCAGGTTTGTTTTCCAAGTGGAAAGACTGACAGTGGGATTGTTGAGAATTGTCATGGGAAATTTGAAAAGGAATGAACTCAAAACCAAACGAAAACAAAACCCACACAAATCCACTTATTAGTCTAGTCTTACCTGGAAATTTCAAATTTTTTTCAGATCCACTTCTTTGCATACCTTACTTCTTGACTCAGGCCACATCAGTACTTTCCTCTCAGAATGCAACGTTAAATTTATTTTACAAGGTGAGATTTCCAACCACTGTAGTCACAGTCTTCAAATCCTTGAATCTGTGGCTCCTCGGTGCCTGGTTTTTCTGTTTCCTATAACACAGGACATGATGTAAATGATGGTGGCTTTCGATTCTCCAACCTCCAGATTACAGCATAGTATTCATACATCTGACTTCCTCTAGATGGATTAAAGTTTTGTGTCTCCTTAATGCCTTCCAGGGCTGAAGGCAAAAGGAGTAATGCGGTATTCCTGTCTACTGTATTGATCCATCCTCTTCTGAGTTCTGGCATGGCTTTGGCTCGTTGATGGCTTTTCCAGTTGTGAATGAGTGTCACGTCTCGATCAATTTGAATACTTCTTGTTGAGTCGGTTCTGTGACTGACTTTCTTTACATACTGGATGCTCTGACAAAATCATTTTGCCTACATGTCACTTGTATGTAACTATATGTTCTTTTCTATGGACTAACTTTCTTATGTCTATTGCCTTCCCTTTTTGTAAATATAAGCAATTATAAGCTCGTAAGTTTCTATTTTACTTCATTTTAAAATATAATCTAACCTCTTTTCTCCCACTGGCTTTTACAAGCTATCTAAAAACAAGACAACTCAAAAAAAAAAAAAAAAAACAAACCAAACCAAAATAAATAATTAAGCCTTGCTTGTTAGCGACTGTACATTTAAGTGACTCTCCTTGGCTTGGAAAGGAAGACAGTTGGCAATCAGAAGGTTCTTAAACCTTCCTCTTCTTATTGCATTCAGTGAGAATTTCTTAATACCAACCAATATTTAAAATCTTAAGGCAGCGGCTCTGGGGACTTCAAAGGCAATTATGGTTATTAGCCCTCTTTTTAGTTGTCAAACAGGGTAGCAACTGCCCGAGTTAAGCATTAATTAAGAAAAAAGTGGACATGATGGATTAATTTGGGCCAGTTCAAAATACCAACCATCTAAGCTTTCTAGCTGGCATCTCTGATGGAAAAGTTAGAGAAATTCTTCATTACTTAATTCTACTTATACTTTGTAGGTGTTAGTGTTGGATTTTCTTTAAAATGATAGCTAATCAAGAGTTATACAGACCCCCAGTGGATAATTATCAAGCCTAACAATACAGATCCATGTATAGCCTAATGTATTTGCTTTCAGTGTTGTCATTTATTAGCCATAAGATTTGGGAGAAATAGCTTAATTTTTCAGAGCCTCAGTTTTCTTGCCTCTTAAGGGGTTGGGTGAGCCTGCTGGTAGTGTATTAAGGTGGGTATTAAGGAGGGTGCGTATTGCATGGGGCAAGGGGTGTGGTGCGTAAACAATGAATCTTGGAACACTGAAAAACCAAAATTAAATTTAAAAAAATGGGACAAATAATACTAAACCTTGTAGTATAATGTATGTAAGGAACCTAATGTGGCACCTGGCTATGGGGCACACAGAAGGTATAGTATTTCTTTATATTTGC
The DNA here is from genome assembly GCA_003697995.1 of Taxidea taxus jeffersonii. Classification (NCBI taxonomy): domain Eukaryota; kingdom Metazoa; phylum Chordata; class Mammalia; order Carnivora; family Mustelidae; genus Taxidea; species Taxidea taxus. The sequence goes on along the minus strand of ML107938.1, from coordinate 50,689 downwards.
ATAGCAGTGTACAGTTTTCTCACATACTGTATCATCCCATTGCATCCCTTCTTACATACAATGCCATTCCCTTTTCAACTGAAACTATGAAGCAGTCAGAAAAGATGGTGATTTTACCTTTCTCATATATGAGAAAGCTGTTTCAGAGAATGATTGGTCCACATGGCTATTTATGCTTAGGTTTTCTGATTCCTAGACCCCCAGAAGCATCAGCCTTCTCCCCACGTTATTTAAACTTCTGACTTTCTTCTTCACTCGTTTAAGGTTCTAGCTATGGGGGAAGGGGTTAAAACGTCCAGGGCTTTAATGGAATTCTTGGTGTCTTTAAGTCTGTATGCAAATGAAATAACATATTTAAAGGGCTTTGGAAAATAATTTATAATGCTAAGCAAACATAAAATTGAATGTCTCTTTTAATTACTTTGAGTTATAAAATTTATTCTCTTAACAGTCACATTTCTATACTTCCTGGTAGGTTAGAAACATCTAGAAGATAATAAGTTCCAAAAAAGTAAACAAAAACTTCCTATAGCCATTTTCTGTCCCAGGTACTATGTAAGTCTTGTTCAAATACTTTCTTACTAGCAAATTCTTAATTGCTACTAAGGCTTTTGTTGAAGAATTCCTGAGAATTAGAGTTACTTATTTTTTGTCGGAAGAACTAATTTTATTAACATGTGGTAATTAACCAACACTTTAGGAATTGTGAGCAAATAATGTAGGGCATTGCTGGATTATCTGTTTTCTCTAAGTTCACTGAAAGGAAACGTTCCCAATAATTACTAACACTTGTAGAAAATCTTGTGCAAAATTGATAGAAAGTACTCTGCTCTTCTACCATACCTGGAATTTAAAAAACAAAGATTGGTCCACATTATGCAGTATGGTGCATGTTCACTCTATCTGAATGTAGTTCCTTCAATGTAAAGAACTGGGGCAGGTGTTATTAATAAAAAATAATAATAAATGACCCCTTCTATTTTAAATAGGGATGCTATTCTGCCAGCTTTGAAGCTCACACATACTCTCTAACTTACCCCAGCTTTCGCTCATCTGGTCTTTAAATGGCTCCTTTCATGTGGTCAGCCCAGGAGCCATGCGTACTGCTGCTCAATCACGCCACTGTACGTTGCCATCATGAGGGTGGTTTGCATGATTTGCATTTCCTGTACTGTTTGAGCTTCAATGAGCTCTAAGCGCCACGTTTGAGGAAACCACTGCCAAATAATGCAATGATTTAATGATTTTAGTCAAACCAGATGAGTTTGTGCTGGAGTCAGGCTACCAAGTCTCGGGTGGGGGTGAAGAGATGTTGTCAGGATATCCTATTAAAAAAGGATTCTTCACGATGTCCATACATGTGAGATGTGAATTTCTTCACAAATCTGGTCATGGAAGAGAAGAAGGTTACTTTGGGGAGGATAGTACTGAAATGCTGTGATAAATAACTGTATATATGTTACTCTTAGAAAATTTGGTCTTTTAAATTTGAGTTATATCATGCTGCCAGTGTATTTATTGTGACAATAATAGAGTTTGATGGCATTAATTTCCTAACCACACAGAGTTAAATTTAGTCAAAGTTAAATACATTGATAATGTGCCCCCTTGTCCTTTAAAAAGAAAGCTTGTATTTTATTAAAAAGTGGTTGATAGAAGCTGTCGGACAACTACTACAGAATTGGCATAGTAGTGGGCCAATGAATAGTTACTAAAGTGGGGAAGAAAAAAAAATATGTACCAGATACTAGTCTTCATGAAAAACATAGACAGATGGGGAGACAGACCTATATGATGCCACAAATAGATGAATATCTTGTAAGGATTTCAAACAAATGTTGAAAGATCCAGTGAAATTTTAAAAGTGGGTTTAAAAGTATATCTTGTGCTTATAAATAGTGTATTTATTTCTGCTCACCTGAAGCCCAACCTGTAAATTGCTCATGAAATATTTTATCAATATTAAGCAAGAAGAATGTAGACTGAATCTATATATAACCACGAGATATTAAAATGGATCTCATTAGTAACATTGACTTTAATTTCTCTTAGACTTCTTATACTCAGATATGGTGTTATAATGCCTACAAGAAAAACTTCAGCAGAAATCCTGTTAACCGTTAATTAATAACAGCCTCAAAGAGTTCCTATTCTTGTTACAGATAATTGAGGAATAGTTATTCTCTTTTCCCATATAATGTATACTTCATGAAAATGCATGTGATAATATGCTGTGGATGCCTCTCACTGGTTTTTAGTTTAGTACTGGTTCACTCGGTTATATCCTACGAGCCAATCAGGTGTCTTTCATGCATTCCCTACAGCAGTTTGAAGACACTCTGAAGAAGAAGCTTCAAAGCCACAGGCACTTACCAAGGGAAGTACTGTATAATTATTTATGTTAAGAAAAAGCAGGCAACTCATGTGGATGAAAAAAATAACATAACATCTACACTAAAGTGGCTTTGCATGTTGCACGTATGATGCAACCATATAAGCCTGAGAACATATGTCATGTGCTGAGGACTGGAGTGTTGAAGGCCAGCCTTTACTTCCTTTTTAATTCTGTTTTATATTTTCTTTGCTAATTTCTACTTTTAACATTAATCTTACTTTGATATATGAATTAATCCTGATCTAATGCACAGTTTGGCACTGTTGGATGGTTACTAGAATATCTGCCCTGGGAAGTCCTGAAGCAGGGAGCACGTTTTCCAAAGTGTCTGAGTTTGAAGGGAGGAAAATTTGTCCTCCAGAGCCCTTTCAGGTATTCAACTTGATATACTCACTGATAATATTAGGATGTTGCATTTTAGATAATGTCATAGCTGTTATATAGATTTATTAAAATTATTATTACTTATTAGGTAAATTAGCTTTGAGGACATTAAGCTTATTAATGGAGACTTTAGCTTTATGTAAATACATTTGAATAATGAATAATATTGTACCAACTTTTCTTTGAATGCTCTTCTTGGTTACTTAGTTCCTAAGAAACTATTTTTTGAATATAAAAATAAATTGTATTTTTAGATGCTTAATCCCATGGGGGAAAGGAACACATTTTGCATTCGTTGTCTTTAATTTATTAAACAATTCTGTAATGCACTCTGTGCATAGATCATGAAAACCACTAGCACATATTTTTCTGACCTCACCAACATAAGCTGCACTCTTGTGGCAATCCCAACAAATGTGTTTATAAAGATTCCAGAAATAATAGTCTTGTGACTAAATAAGAAACAGAAGCTAGAGCTAAGAGCCAAACAGATACCTATCGGTTTCCTTGAGTTTAATCTGATTAAAAACATGGCTCTCAAAAACATTAAATACAGTGTCATGTCAGAGAAGCAGTATATGATAAATATAGTTCATGACAGGAAATTGTTATTAAATCAGCATTACTAGTGAATCTGTTATGGAAATTTCCCTCTAAGTTAGTTAAGGCTCCCCCATTTCTCACCTCCAATGCATTGCTGTACTTTTCTCCTTTACTGTTAAGTATATTATTTTCTGTTGACTGAAAGGTAGTTTTCCTACTTTTAAATAACACCCACCTTTATTGCTGTCACTAATCAGACATGAACTGTCTCTTCACTTCAACAAGAAACACCAGTATACAGAGTAGAAGAGTATCTGTGCTGGTCATTGGCCATCATGACCTAAATACAGCAAACCTAAAGGCAGCAACCTCATGACTCTTAAAGAGGGCAACCAGTTGTTTTGAATGAGAAACACATCAACTTGGTTGAATCTCAGATTACGGATAGCCATCTAAATTTAAAAATAGTAATTACTTCACATAAAAACAATGATAACTTCATATCTGACTTCATCAAGAACATATCATCTTTCCTCTTTGATTTGAAGAAATACAGGTACAACATTAGTCGGTATAACCCATGTATTTGTAGCTAAACTCAGAGTGCTCTAATTTTTTAACAGTTCAGTTCAGAAATTTTTAAAAAAGAAATATTTTTACAACGCAAGAGGATTATTTGGCTGACTTACATTAATGAAACATTTTGGCACATGTTAAAGATTTCATCGAGCTATTACAACCACCCCCAAAAAATCTTGGTTTCCATTTAAAATGTCACCAATGTGGAAAAAATACCATCAATCAAATTGCATATCTTCTAACTAAAGAGAAAAAAAAATAAAATGAAAAGGAAACAAACACTGAGCCTCCAGTACATTTTTGGCTTCCTTTAAGGAATTCTGTCTTAGATATGGTCAGCTATCTGTGGCCTTAAGATTATCTTTTTTTTTTTCTCTTTGTTCCACTCTATGTTTTCATCTTCTCAGGAATAAATTCACTGAGTAATATTCCTACCTTATGCTTCTTCAGTCAGACACTGGGAATGCTTCAGTTTTTGTGAATGAGGACAGTAAGAGAAATTATTTTTCTGGAGAAACACTGGGGCCCCACTTTACAATAAAGAACTAAAAAATTGCCTATCATTGTTTTTGTCCCTCTTTAAAATTATTCTTAAGGCCTTAGTGGGAACAAAGACCCTCTTTCTAGGAAACTTAAATACTAAATCCTTCTTAGGAGTTTAATATAGGGAAAAACCTGTGTGCAAGTGGGGGATCCTTATCTGTTAAAGTTTAGCCTCTTTCCAAGCAATATGTGTAGAAAACTGAGTGGCTATGGCCTAACTGTACTCTGAGTTCTGTTGGTGATTCTGGTCTAATGAAGCTTAGCCCTTTCTCCAGTCTTTCTTTGCATCAGAACTGTTTCACTTTTGAGTTAGGACAAAATTCCTAGCCGTATATCATGAAGATGGCTTGAACCATCTCCTTCTGTGCTCATATATGTATGGAATAAAGGGATGGCTCACTTTTCTGCTATTACTTACCTTTAGGAACATTCAGCTTGATTGCATCACACACCTGGTATGGAAAGGATATCTAAGCCACAGTAGAAAACTGAGATGAACCATAACACTATTTGGAGGCTTGACATGGAATATACTAGAATGTATGCAATTCTATAACAAATTCACATGTGTATGATAATACAACTCTTTCACCGAAAAACTACCCCAATATCTTCTTAAAGTTCCTCAGCAATGGCTTATTTATAGGCCATGTGAGAGATCACTGCAGTAGTAACATACCAGCCTCCCATAACCATTCTGTGTAATAGCAAAGCTTAAGCAACGTGGCAGTGAATATTCGCAAAACAGTTGGATAAGCAGGGCATAATTATATTCACCTAACATATATGGAAATGTGCTGAGAGAGATTAAGTTATTTGTGCAAAGATAGGCCACTTTTAAGTGGCAGGCAGAAGAAAAACCAGGTTTTCTGGCTTACGCTTTTTGTGCTCTACTGTCAACAAAGAAATATACTGTCTTACCTGAAAATGAGAGAATTGTTTCGCTTAGAAGTCACACTGGTGCTCCTACTGTCAAAGTGGCCTTAATCTAGGAGGCTTTTAGCTCAGGCACTCTGGCCAGTGGAGGGTAATCTGAAAGTCTATAAGTATTTCTATTTTTCTAATTCACTTACTCAAAATGCCAACTTTGATGATTTAAGTAATTAGGGAAGCTTTGTGGGGGAGATAAAATGTTCATCTGACTCTTCCTACTTTTTACGTAGCAGCCAGAAGTTACTAATTAGGGATCAGGGAGAAAGATGAATGGAATAATAACCTTCTGGTGACCCAAGAAACCCCTGAAAATGTGGCATAATGGGACCCAACTTCCTGATCAGAAGCTCCTTATTGATTCTTTTTCTTTTGCCTTCCATGGGCTCCTCTCTAATCAGTCCATTTCAGTCTCCACATTTCTCCGAGCAATGTCTTAGGATTTCAGGTACCTTTCCTTTTCTGGGTTCTGTTGTAACCAGTTCCTCGCCTACATCACAGGCTGACTGGTGAGTAGATGCTGCAAACTGAATGGAGCCCAATAAGGTAAAAGGGTGTGAGACACCTCAGGAAAGCTTCTCCTTGTCAAGTGAAGGCAGAGAGGCTTCTATCTGCCGATGGCTGAAGTACAGAGGTGAGGAACTGAACATAAATTTACAGATCAAAATAATAGTCTTCCAGGGATGGAATATGGAGCAATATGCTGCGGCATTTCACCCTGCATGCTCATGGGTGGGGGATAGACGGTGACACTCCTCAAAGCAGGAAGGCTGTATCCTTTGGAGACAGTGATCATAGAGACAGTGTTCTTTACCTGAGTAATGGTAGATGACGTTTTTATAGTGCCTCACAATGTACTTATGTCCACATGATTTCATTTTTTTCTTCATAGCAAACCCTAAAGAGTAGATTGGTATGAAAATTCTTTTATATATACAACAGGTTCAAAAAAGTATGCTGTGCTGAAGTTACCCATTAGGAAAATTTAGAGTCAAGACTTGAACCCAAGATCTCTAATGTAGCAAATGATTTCCACCCTCATTATGCCAGTGCCTTTGATTCTCAAACAGGATGCATTTCTTTTCTTCCCTCCTCTCTTCTCGGTCTCACAAAAATAAATGCCAGGTCCTATACAAGCACTGGGTAAACTGAGGTGAACAAAAGAGCCATATTCCCTACCTTTGTGGAGCTTAGTCTGCCCTTCTTAAGACTGGAGACTGGTTTGGCAGTCACCAGCTACATGTGGCTACTGAGCCTGTGAAATATGGCTGTTCTGAATTGAGATAAGCTATAACTATAAAATACCCACTGAATTAAAAATGTCTAGTTTGAATAAATAATGCAATTTTTTGGTAATTTTTACATTATATCCTGATCATATTTTAGATGTATTGAATTAAAGAAAATCTATTATTAAAACTGATTTCATCTGCTTTATTTTGCTTTTTTAAATGACAGTTAGAAAAATTTAAATTATATATATCAGTTGCATCTGTGGCTCACTTATTTCCATTGGATAGCAAGCTGTGACCTAAGGGGAAGTGATTTTGTAGGGTTCATTCAGCAGTTTATAGTACTTCTGTGGTTACATTTTTAACACTGAAACATTTGGATCATTTGAAATTTGTCCTGGTGCTTGCTGGTCTGGATCCCAGTTTACTTTTTCTCCAGATGCCTACCAAGCTGACTCAACACCATTTATTAGTTGGTTCATCTTTGTTTGGAGAGGCTCCCTTTATCATATGCTTAGTCCTTGAATGTATTCTATTCCTGGATCCGCTCTTATTTTCCATTGGTCTGTATCTGTGTTTAAATCAATGTTATACTTGCTACTTTTGAGACTTTAAAGTATTTTTTAATATTTGGTGAGGTTAATCTCTATCTCCACCGCCAGTCGATTATCCCTTCCCCCTACCCACCCTCTCTGACAGAATCTTGGCTATTGTTTTCTCTTGGTCTTAAGCTATGGAAATTAGGATTTATTTTTCCAGTTTAAAATAAGCAAAAACAACCTTTTTAAAAAAATCAGCAAAAACAACCTTCTTAAAATTGTGATCAAGACTCAAAGAGAATCGATGTCTGTTATGTTAACTCTTCCTATCTAAGCTCTTCTTATCGAAAATGAAAAGGTACAGGTTTTCATTTTTTCAAGTCATCTTTCGGATTCCTTCAGTAATACCTTAACATTTTCTTCATAGAGGTCTTACCCATTTCTTAAATTTATTCCTAGGAACTTTACCTATCTATGTCTACTACTGCTTATGCAATCTTTTCTTAAATGCTTGCTGTATATGCATATATGCATACACACACAAACATGTATATATACATACACATATATGTAGGTCTAAGTATGTATGCTATATGTATCATAAAACAATATTTTAAATATTTTAATAATTTAAAAACATACCAATTTTGTAGTCTGTAAGCTTACCAAATTTTCTGATTCTTTTTGATAAATAGGTTTTTGGTTGATGGTCTTGAGCTTTCTAATCTTGTCCACAAATACTAATACATTTACTTCTGTTTTCTTTCTTCCTTTCTTTCTTTCTTTTTTAAGATTTTATTTATTTATTTGACAGATAGAAATCACAAGTAGGCAGAGAGGCAGGCAGAGAGAGAGGAGAAAGCAGGCTCCCTGCTGAGCAGAGAGCCCTATGCGCTTGGTTCCAGGACCCTGGGATCATGACCTGAGCCAAAGGCAGAGGCTTTAACCCACTGAGCCACCCAGGCGCCCCATCTTTCTTTCTTTTTTTAAAGTTTACTTATTTCTTTCCATTTTTTTTTCTTTCATCCTTTTTTCTCTTCTAATTCTTGTTGGCTGGTTCCTGAAGCACAATGCTAAATACTAGTGATGATAGTAATTATTTTGTCTTGTTTCTGACTTTAAAGTTTCATCTTAAGTGTGAAGCTGGCTTTCGAGTTGAACTGAATGTATTTTATTATAGTGAAAAAAAGTATTCCTAATTTGAAGAGTAACAATTTTTATTGAATTAAAAATCATGAATAGTTGTTAAATTTGTTAGATGCCTACTTATGGTCACGTGATTTTTTCTCTTTAGAGCTATTGAAATGATGACTCTTATTGATTTACTAATATTGAACAATTCTCATGTTTTGAGGAAAAGATAGCTTGTTCATGATGTTTTACTGTCTTCATAACTTTCTAAGTTCTGTTTGCTACTATTTTATTCAAGATTTTGGCATCTATTTATAAGTGAGATTATCTGTTATGTATTGCTTTTGTTATACTCACTTCATAAAAATAAAATAATTTGGAAGTTCTCCACCCCCTATTAATACCACTTTAAAAAGAAATGGACTTATCTGCTCTTTAAAAATTTGGTAGAATTTCCCTGTGAAATCATGCAAGCTTGATGCCTTTTTTGGCTTGGAATGGTGGTAGTGTTGTAGTGATAGTGGTGGATCATTTTTAGGAGGCAACTTTCTTTGTCTCAGGAAAATCTGTTTTTGTTTGTTTTGATTTGTTTTTTTAGATTCTCTACTTCCTCTGACCAGTAAATTTTTTTTTTTTTCTACAGAATTGTGTGTGTGTGTAGTTCTTTTGATCTTTAGGAAGTTTTACTTTTTATCTTATCAGTTACCTTCATAATTAAATCTTTTGATAACACCCTAAGTTAATTAATTAATTAATTAATTAATTTTTTTTTTTTTTTTTTGAGAGAGAGATAGAGCACAAGTGGAGGTGCGGGGTAGAGGGAGAGGGAGAAGCAGAGTCCCTGCTGAGCAGGGAGCCTAATGTGGGGCTCAATCCCAGGACCCTGAGATCATGACCTGAGCCAAAGGCAGACACTTAACTGACTGAGCCACTCAGGCACCCCTACTAATTTTTAGTTAGTATCTATTAGTTCTTTGTAATCAATAATGATAAAACTAATGTGTTCCCACTCATCCATTGCTCTTCCTCTATCATCTGATTTCAGGTCAACATTACTCCTCTTATTTTGTACCGATATAGTCTTTAAATATGCATGTACTTCTGTAGTTTGATTTGTAATCTTTCAATAGTATCTGAAGACTACTGACTATTATGGTTAAGGCAATCGGTGAATTTATTCTACTTCCCAAATTTCTTTTACTTTTCCTTCTACAGTTTTATTATATCTTCGTAGTCAGAACAAAGATCTTTTATGTTCTATTTTGCCACCCCAATTCCTGTATTGCTTTTGATGTTAGTTCTATTGTTAAATGTATTTGTTGGAAGACTTCTGCTTTCAACCAATATGAAATTAACTAAATTTGCTTTTCCACCTGAAACAAAGAAGAAGTGGACAAAGTATGTGAAAGCATTCAAAATGTAACATCAACCAGCAAAGGGCAGTGATCCCTGAGAGAAGGCAGTTAGATAGGGTGGACCTGATTGTCCCGGCTTTTTGCCTTGAGTTTCTTGGCCCTGATGTAGGGAAGAGGAATCCAGGGAAAGACTAGGAGACCTATGGAGTTGAGGAGATGGAGGTAAAAGTCTAGATGGGGAGAAAGAAATCCAGAAAAAAGAAAGAGAAAGAAATCAGAAAACTGCTTAAAGAAAGAACTTGAGATCTGCAGAGGGTCCCAGTTGAGCATTCATCTGAGGACAGAGCAGTTCATGCATGTTACAAAACTCTCAAGACCAGAGAAAGAACCATCTGAGATGATTAAAAACAATGGTTATTGCTCATAAAAGGCCAGAAATAATGTGCATTCCCATAGCCAGACTAGAAAACCTCATGATTCAGTCAGGGCTGTGGTCTCAACTGGAGAAGGATCTGCTTCCAAGCTCTCATGCTTGTTGGTAGTATTCAGTTTCTTGTCAGCTATTAAACTAGGGTTTCAATTTCTTGTGTCTATTGCCCAGAGGACAATCATTCTCTTGATATGTGGGTCGTCCTAATATGTCTGTTTATATCCTTGGAACCAGAAAGGGAAAGTCTTCTTGGAAGGCAAGGTGATGCAGTCTTGCATAGTATAAGCAGATACACCCTGTCACCTATGCTGTATTCTGTTATTTAGAAGCAAATGGTTGGTCCTTCCTGCACTCAAAGGGGGAGATTACACAGGGCATGAATACAAGGAGGTGAGATCGGGGGGCCACTTTAGGATCTGTTGTCTATAATAGTATTTAGGAGAATATCTTAACAACAAGTTATTCAGAAGAACAAAGTTCAACCTACAGCACATTTCTCATTGAAAACATTGCAAGGGAGAAGACAGTAGAGCAATACCTTCAAAGCCCTGAAAGAAAAGTACTGAAACCTGAAACCAGCAACCTAGAACTCTATACCCAAAAATATCACTGAAAACAAAGTTAACAAACATGGTCAAAATAAAACAAAAAAGTCCTGGGCACATAACGTATAGCATTGTGACTATAGTTAATAATACTGTATTGTGTATTTGAAAGTTGCTGAGAGAGTAGATCATAAAAGATCATAGAAGAACAAAACTGTAACTATGTATAGTAATGAATATTAACTAGATTTATTTTGGTGCTTTTTTTGTAATATGTTTAATCATTATATTATACATCTAAAGCTAATGTATTTTTTTAGAATATTTTATTTATTTATTTGTTTGAGTGTGGGGCAGAGGGAAAGGAAGAGGGAGAATCCCAAACCGACTCTGTTGAGTGCAGAGCCTGAGCTGAAATCAAGAGTCAGACATTCAAACAACTGAGCCACCATGTGCCCCTAAAACTAATGTATTTTTTAAATTAAAATATAATGTATTATTAGCCCCAGGGGTGTACAGGTCTGTGAATCGCCAGGTTTACACACTTTACAGCACTCTCCATAGCACATACTCTCCCCAATGTCCATAACCCAACCACCCCACCCCCTCCTGGCAACCCTCAGCCTGTTTCCTGAGATTAAGAGTCTCTTATGGTTTGTCACCTTCCCGACCCCATCTTGTTTCATTTATTCTTTTCCTACCCCCCAAGCCCCCCATTGTTGCTCCTCAACTTTCTCTTATCAGGGAGATCATATGATAGTTGTCTTTCTCCAATTGACATATTTTGCTAAGCATAATACACTCTAGTTCCATCCATGTCGTCGCAAATGGCAAGATTTCATTTCTTTTGATGGCTGCATAGTATTCCATTCTATATATATATACACCACATCTTCTTTATCCATTCATCTGTCGATGGACATCTAGGTTCTTTCCATAGTTTGGCTATTGTGTACATTGCTGTCATAAACATTTGGGTGCACGTGCCCCTTCTGATCACTACATTTGTATCTTTAGGGTAAATACCCAGTAGTGGATTTAAAACTAATGTATTTTTTAAGAAATGAAAACAACAGCAACAAAAAAACAAAAAAAGCAGAAAAACCCAAAGGTAAAATAAAGAGTATTACCTAAGAGAGAAAAGAAAGAGTTGAAAAGAGAAGAGGAAGCAAGCAAGAAACTTTGTATTTTGGGGCACTATATATTCTCCCAACTCTACTTCCATTAAATTTTTTATTCCTCCTGGGTCAGAATCTTGGGTGAGGAGTACATCCATTGTTCCCCCATTTCTGGGCTAACATGTGTACATATTTGTGCATTCCTACTTTACTTATTGATGTGGCAAACAAGTCAAAAACATATATCTCGGTTCTTTTGAATATTTTCATGTACTACTCTATTCTTCTACAAGACAACTTTTTCACAGGGCTTAAGCAGTCCTTTAATGAAATAATAACGTGCATGTTTTATACTTAATTGAGAATAGTATGTTAAATATTTAAATCACAATAATTTAAATTATTTAAATAATATAAAACAAATTGACTTTAAGTAATTTAAATTATTTAAAATTATATTTAGCATGATTTTCAACGTTCTACATACAACCATATTTTAGTTTCAAAAATATTTTTATTTTGTGATTTGGGGCCCCAGCTTGTTATGTGTGAGTGGAAAAAATAATACTGTGCTTCCCATCTCATAATATTTTTATATTTAATTTTATGTTAAATATACTAAAATATGGCACAAACTCTGGTGACACATAATATTGTAAGGTATATTGTTTAGAATCATAATGTTGTTTTTAACTTTGTGTTAAAAAATAACTGTACTTTGGGGATGCCTGGATAGCTCAGTCAGTTAAGCATCTGACTCCTGATTTTGGCTCCGGTTATGATAAAGGGTTGTGAGATCAAGGGCTGCATCAGGCTCCCTACTGGTCGTGAAGCCTGTTTAGGATTCTCTCTCTCCCTCTCCCTCAGGCCCTGCCTCCCTATCTTTCTATCTTAAATAAATAAATAAGTCTTAAAAAGAAAAAAAAAAGTGGTTCTGGTTTTCAAAATGCCTACTACAATGAAGATGCTACCTTGTACATGTTTTTATTTTGGGAGATTGCAAGTTTCCTGCATTTGTAACCTGGTTTTTGTCCAGCCTAAGGGCTCTATTCCACAAATTATTTGGTCTCTCACCTTATTAATTTCAGTCCTCATTCAATTTGGTGTCACCTGTATCATGCTGAATTTTAAGATTGCTCTAGCAGTTTGAGTGGCTATAATTTCTACTATCTTGATATAATACAGGAAACATTTGCTAAAAAATATTTCATTCAAATATTGAAATATTCAGCAGTGTTTTAATTGACTGCTTATCAACACAAAGAAAGTTACTGATTTACTCCCTTAAAAAATCACTTCAGTTTTTTTGCATAATTGATATATAAAGATTTTTATTTACAGTAATGAGAGTTTGGGCCATATTATTTTGACACCAGTAGGATCGAGAAAGTTTTGTAAAACTACAAGCCTTTTAATACTTTCATTCAGGTCAAAGTCATGAAGCATTAGAAATAAAAGACATATATTTAGTCCAGACCTCTAAATATACTATGAAGTCAGGAGGGCTGGAGGTATGGAATACAACTTGGAGTTCAGAACGGGAAAAATCATTTGTTTCTATGAAGGCATTGTTATCTTATTCAACTTCGAAGAATGGGTGGACTGGGATGGGCAGAGAAGAGCAGCCAGGCATAGTAGTAATAGCATTTACTACCTTCTAGGCGCTGTTCTAAGTGCTTCCATGTATTAACACGTTTTATAATTATATTAATAGTTAACAAGGTGATTATTATCTTCACTTCTGAGTTGAAAAAACTGAGACACAAATTTGTTAAGTGATTCATTTCAAGTTTCCCATCTAGTAAATAGTGGCACTGCTATTTAAACTCAGGCTTTCTGGTCGCAGAATCTCTCCTTAATCAGTATGCTCTTCTCTCTCTAATTAATGTGATATATTCTATGGGAACAGTAGAATAGGGGAAGTTACGAATGTTAAAATCATGGAGGCTTTTGAAAAGGAAGCAGAGGCATTCATATGTTATTGACGTTGAGTATAAAGCAGTTCAGTCTTTTAGAAAATAATAGAAAAAATATTGTATTAGGAATTTCAGTAATCACACTAAATATTTGTTCTAAGGGATTTGGGAGGCAGTTTTCTATGGGCCACACATTTCAGTATGTCTTGCATGCAGGCATTAAAAATGCCTTTTTGTTCTGGACTACTTTTTCAAAGAGGTTTGCGTAGCATAACAGCATTGGCATATAGACATAATATCTCTCCTTTGATCAGGTGACTGGTTTATTTATTGTCCAGTATAATAATTTCTCCCTTTGGAGCAAAGTTTGACAAGTTTGCTTGCAGCTCCTCATGGAAGGTTGGGTTTCCTAAGCTCAGGGTTCCTTAGTTGTGATGCAAACTCATTCTCTGTGTATCATCCATCTGGGCTCCTCGACATGACCCTGATGGGCCTCAGGGACCAAGGAGGACTGATGTGAAATGAAGCTAATGCTGCGTACTGTGTACTAAGCAGTAAGTCCTTTGTTTGACCCAGGAGTGTCATGTCTGCTGCCAGCATCCAGGAAACTGTGGCAAGCACACTTGTTAACTTCCAGGTAGGGCAAAATCTTACACCCTTTATCATTCTTGACAAAAGGATTATTAGAATTATCAACAAAGCATTATGGATAATCACTGGTATCCAATAATAAGGGAATAGTTTGGTAAATCTAAAGACATTCATGTAGTGGAATATTAATTCCATAGCCCTTAAATATCATGTTTTTTTTTGTTGTTGTTGTTCTTTTTTTTTTTTATTTAAGCTTTATTTAAACATATAATGTAACCCCACCACCCTCTCCCAACCCCTCTCCCCCAAATATCATGTTTTTAAAGATTTAAGGACTTGGGAATAAGCTCATGAAAATATTATTTAAAAATTACATTATGGAAATGATACATATAGTAAAATCCCAATTTTGTAAAATATGTTTGTATGTTTAGAAAAAATCTGGGATAAAGTATCCAAAATGTAAAATATTGTTATGTATAGCTTGTAGAATTATAAGTGATGTTATTCTTTCCTTTTTCTGTTTCTGTATCTTTCAAGTTATCCTGTAATGGAAATACATTACTTTTATAATGAAGAAAAATACATGCTATGAATGAAGTCAAACATTTGACGTGATACAATAGGCAGAATAGATACTGTATCTAATCTTGAGAGGAAAGTAATATGAGGATATGTTCAAAAGCCATGATCAAAGAAGATCTAGTTTTCATTAAAAGGCAGGTATACAATATAGCCGAAAACCATTAAAACAAAAGCAAAAATAAAATTCCAAGTTATAACAGAGGGATAGAGGAAATATGGCTATTTTAGAAATTCTAATTTCAGGAACTTAATCCATTTGAACAAAATCTAAGCTCATCAAAGCCTCTTGTTGTCTAATAAAAAGGAATTAAGTCAGTTAATCATAAGAAACAATGTTTGCATACTGAAGTACTGCAAGATAAAATGATTGTATGTCTGACATTTGCTTTAAAATATTCCAGCAAAAAATAAATAAAGAAAAAATGAAGTGGGAGGAATAGTTGAACTAACCCTAGCAAAAATATTGATAGCTGTTGAAGTTGTGTGTTGGTTACATGGGGCTTATTATTCTGTCAATTTTGCGTATGCTTGAGAGTTTCCATGAGAAAAAAATCAACAAAATATCACCGATTTATATAGTTTTAAAACTATATTTCTCATCTTCGGCTGCACATTAAAATCACTTAGGAACTTTAAAAAGTACTGATGCTTGAATCTCACCACCTCCAATTCTAATTTAATTGGTCTTAGGTGTGGCTTAGGCATCAGGATTTTAAAAATCTCTGCAGTGATTCTAATATGTAGCTTATGTTAAAAATCATACTTCTAAGTGGACTGCATTGGGCAGATCTTTATTTTAAGGAGCATTGACTATAATAATAGATATTTTTTGCTGCAATTTCCAAAAAAATGTGGCTGTGTTTTCTGTTACGTTAATTCACAGAGCGTCTCTCAGTAAAAGGCAAGAATAAGCTAATAATTTTTCTTATGCAGATAGTTCTACAGCGTACCAGAATAAAAGAGTATAGGGACATAGCTTAATGATTCTTTCACTTGATAAGATGATAAAGTTTCAGTGATTCTAAAGAATGAATAACTAACACATTCTTTTCAAATATTAGTTGAGCAAGAAGAATGTTAACTGATATAGAGAGGATAGTTTGAAACATTAGATTTTATAATTTTCTTAAAGTTAAGTCTTATTCATTTTAGAAAACTGAGAAGAATATTTAGATAGATAGAAGAAACTGATCAGCTATGGCTCATTATCCATGGTAAATACTGATAATGTTTTATAGCATTTGATTGCAAATTTATTTTAACATCCTATGGAAAAATTTTAAACATAAATGTAGGGATAATAATATCATGAAGCTCTGGTTTCCCCATCACTCAGCTTCAATAACTATCAACTCATGATCAATCTTATCTGTGGTTCTCTTCCATTTTATCCTCCCCTCCCCCACACTGGATTATTTTGAAGCAAATCTTGTGTATCATTATTTCATCTATAAATATTTTAGTTTGTATTAGGGCAAATAATCTTCAGGTCATTAACACGTATCTGAGGTATTGGTATTCTGTGTTGACTGAAAGAAGATCCATATGCTACAGTTCCTAATTCTGTAGTTGCCAAAGATGGTGTTGTGTTATAAAAGTAAAAATCTGGCTTATATCCTTGAGCTGCAGAAGGATCTGCTGGCAGGACCGAGACTTTTCTCGGCAAGTAACTCCCTCAGTTTAAATGATGAAATAAGTAGTAGACTGGAATGCAAGAAACCCAGAGTTCTACCCATTAACCAGGCTTTAATTTGTAAGGTTTTGAGGATTAGAGTTACTTGATGTTTTGCTTTTTAATAACCTAAATTGCTCATTGTTCTCATTTTCTTTAGAGCCAGGTAGTTTCCCAAAGGATGTGGCAGATTAATTAGTCAAAGTGTATTTTGCTAAGATTAACATGGAGGCAGTATCTTAGAAAGGAGTTGAAGACAGGAAAAATCATCTAAGAAGGTACTCAATTTTTGCGTTCTGAGCTGGTGAAAACTCAGTGTTGGAGGGTGGGGAGAAGAGGCAAAACTTAGCATAATATTTGTGGTAGAAATTAGCAAACCTTGGTGATACTTTGTTACAGGAGTTAAGAGGAAGGGCATAATCAAATACCCTATCCTAGGGATCTAGCATAATACTATGCCCTTGACAGAAGGAGTGAAGTGAGATGGGCAAGGAATGATGGGGGAAGAAAGGGATGGATTAGTCAATGATAGTGTACCAAGTTTAAAGTAATAGCATGGTCTCTATGTAGGTATATTTTGGGCTGCAGAAAGTGGAGGACTAGAGTTCAGGTGGTATATGAAACCTGGAGATCTGTCTCTGAAGATTATTCTTGAAGCTATAAGGATGACTGAATTTTCATAGAGAATATTTGTTTAAGGGGGAGAGCGTGTGGCTAAAGACAAGTCCTTTCCGTAGTCCTAGTGGAGAGGAATAGGAGGAGAAACAAATTTGTCTAGACTACATTAAATGAATCCATGGAACATCTCTATCACAGGCATTTTGCATATACCAAGGAAGTGGTGCTTACTGTGCAGCCCGGGAGGTACACTGAATGAAAAGGGAATGCTATGCCCAGAGATTTATGAAAATAAAAACTAGACAGAATGACTTCAAGTGCCCAGGGCACGCATGGAGTTTAAGGGAGTATGTGTTTCCCGGGAGAACAGGAGAGGGAATGGTTCTTCATGCAGAGGTAGAGGCACAGACGTGTGCTTGGGGCAGTGATGAGGAGTCTGGCATGATTGTAGCACAGGGTAGAGGATGAAGAGAATGGAGGGCACTTGGTTGTGATAAGCAAGATCTAGAAACCACTGTGGGGCCTGAAGAATGTTAGAATCACTATTAAAATAGAAGACAAAGGGCACCTGGGAGGCTCATTGGGTTAGTATCGGACTCTTGATTTCAGCTCAGGTCATAATCTCAGAGTCATGAGGTCCAGCTCTGTGTCCAGTTCCATGCTGGGTAAGGAGTCTGCTTGAGAGTCTCATGCTCGCTCTCCTGTGTACATGTGTTCTCTCTCTCTCTCTCTCAGTCTCTCTCTCAAATAAATAAATAAATAAATAAATAAATAAAAATTTTCAAATAGAAGACAAAATCAGTTTAACATGACTAGAGAGGAAATAATGAAAAATTTGTAGGTTTTTCTCTGCTGTTTATCAAACAAACGCTGTCACAAAAAGTTCTGTATGTTCACTTCTGTTAATTTGTATTCATTTTGTGAATAGATGATATATGATAATGTGACCAAAGTTAAGGAGTTGAAGATCACACGTGTGCATGCAAATATACACATACACATATTCATTGCTTAATATATTAGTTATGAACAGGCAGGAATTGAGGACAGGAAGGTCAGTAAATAAGAAAAAAATCTCACCTCCAAGATTTTTATTGATTAGTTGAAGACAGATAATTAGAAAGATGAGTTATATATTATAGTTGGGTAAGTATAAAGATACAGGAACACTCAAGAGGAGTACATAATCTAACTTGGGTGTTATAGAAGGATCTAGGAAGCCTTCTTGGAGGGGTGATGAAAATTGCTTTTTAGATGATACAAAAGAATTAGTGGTTGCTTTGAGGAAGGGAGCATGAGACAGTGGCATACCATGCCAAGTGGATAGCAATAACCAGAGACATAGAGCTAAAAGGAAGCCTGGTTCATGTAAGGAGTCATTATCATCTCATTTTACTTGAAGTTCTCATTGTGAAATAGATCAGGGCAGAAAATGAGCTTGTAGATCTGGGTGGAGACCAGATCTGGGTGGACATTTCACATACTAATTGAAAGGACTTGCGATTTATACAGGGGAGTGACATGGCTGGATTTGCTTCTCAATATATGACTTCTGCGACTTGCTGTAGGATGAACTTGTTGGGAAGGCAAGCTTGGGAATCAGGTTAGTTATGTGGATTTCGTAGTAGACTAGGCTTCACTAAGTAAAAGGGAATAAGGATGAACTTGAAGGGACAGACTTGAGAAATATTCAGGAAATAAAATTGGCAGGATTCATTAAGTTATTTATGGAAATTTAGGGACAGTGCGTCAAAGGGAGTTTCTGGTTTGGTGGATGGTTCTGCCTTAGCTGCAATAATTAATCCAGCAAAAGAACATGTATATTGAATTAGATGATGAATTCTGCTTTGGACCTTTTGAATTTGAGGTGCCAGTGGGCTATCCACATGCAGATTCCCCACAGACAGTTGTATATCTGAAGGTCGAGTGAGAAGTCTAGGTTTGAAACCCAAATCTGGGAGCCATGAGCATAATAGATGGCCTGAAATTCTGAGAGTACGTATTCTCTTTAGTGTCAGCATCATGTTCGTGATCGATACAGATGTGCTAAGTGTATGCTGAGCAAACTACCACAGACCAAATGTGAAATGAGTTCTACTTAACCTTGTTTAATTTGGATAACTCTGATCTGACCTGGACCATGCTTTTAAGAGCTGAAGTATGAACCTAATCAGAATCTTTTAAAAATGCTATCTATTCCACCCCCCCCAATTAATCTTAGCACCAAAGTAGCATATAAAATATCATTTGAACTGAATTGATAGACCACTAACTTGGAGTTCTGAGAATTGGGTGGCTGGTATACACGGGACACTGTATTCATTGCAAAAGACTTCAAAGGCAGTCCATATAATGATTTTGACAATAAAAAGAATTTAATTTTTCCTCTCCCAGCTCAAGCTCAAGTCATCCAGGGAGAAAAATTACTCCCAGATGAGCTTACAATTGCCAGCAATCCAAAATTTAACCAAATTGGATTCTCACACACTGTGTTTGGAAGGAAGAATGACAAAATGTTCTTTCACTAGATTCTAGGAAGCCTAGGGCTCACTTAACTGCAGTGGCCCCGGAAAATGATTTTTGCCTAAAGATCAAGAGTTTTTAAGTCTAATGCTGTTCATTTGTGAGAGTTTTCCAATGATAATTTTGGTAAGTGACATCTTGTATGATGAAAACAAAAATAAGAGAGTATAAACTATAGAGTGGTGAATAAGGAAACTTCCAAGATGCAGTATTTTGAACTTTGATTCATCATTTAGTTGGAATTTCATTCCAAAAGCAGAATTGATCAGTAATTATGGCAAATAGTCTCCATTGCTTTCGTAGTGCTTACAGTATGTGAAGTGTTAGTCTAAATACTTCTCATATCCTCACACTGCCACATTAGAAGAGTAGTTACAACCGCACTCATCAAATAGGGAAACTGAGGCAAACAGAGGGTAAGTAACCTTGCCCGAGATCACATAGCTAGTAGTTGGTGGAGCAGGTGGTGTGCGCTCCTCTTCTGTGGCAGGTGCTGGTAGTGGGCCCTCAGATTCCATGGTAGCCCTGGGTAGTCTGCCTTACGAGTCAGTGGTACGTTCAGGTGGTCTGTCTTCAGAATCTACATTCTCAATCACAATCCTAGTTTGAGTGTTAGTGAATACAGCTGGTAAACGGGCCATCTATGTATTGTGAAATTTTGTAAAATATGGAGATGACATGATTCTATCCCCTTAAAAACACAGTGTCTAGCACTATTTCCTAAATAATTTGCATTGCAGGGGTGCCTGAGTGGCTCATTCGGTTAAGCGTCTGTCTTTGGTTCAGGTCATGATCCCAGAGTCCCTGGATTGAGCCCCAAATAGGGCTTCCTACTCAGAAAAGAGCCTACTTCTCCCTCTCCTTCTGCTGCTCCCCCTGCTTTTGCTCACTCACTCACTCTCTCTCTTAAATGAAGAAATAAAATCTTAAAAAAAATAATTTGCATTGCAACACACTATAAGGATTCTTTTGGTTTAATTTTCCCTGCTACTGTATAAGGGTGATATTAGCACAGTTTCTTACATCTAAAAATGAAAAACATTTTTAAAATGAAAATTTTAAATTGTTTCTTTAGGTTAACTCTACCTTATAGTGATATACAAATTATGTGTATGAATTACTAATTTATGGAGATTTTATAAAGACATCAGTGTGCAACAGCATATGTAAGTACTTTGCTCTTTACCCAAGAAATATACTGTAAACAGAAATTATTATAATGAAATAACTCAAAAGGTACTAGGCATGCCTGCTATTAAAAATTATCTTATGAAATACTTTCACTTTTTTATTATAAAGATAATATATAATCACGATAGAACATTTGGAGATAAAATATGAAATCCATAAACCCAGCAGTTATTATACCTTAGAGTCTTACTTCCTTATATTCCCCTCCTGTGTACCTAGGAGAGTATAAGGAATATACTTGTAATAATATACTTGTCATTTTATACTTTAAGAAGTTTTAGTTTTATTCTTATTATTGAAGATCCTTGTTTTTGTAAAAATAGAGTACTCAGTTGTCTTTCAGATAAATCCATATTTTCATATTCTGGGCTTGATGTATAGTTTTTACCAAGTTCCTATATTATAGTTTAGAATCTATAAAATTGTTTTGTTCTCTTTTCTGTGGTTCTCTTCACCCTTAGGTCTGGCCAAGCCTAGGCTTTCCTTAGCTAGGCACAGTCAGGTCCACGGGTGCCCCCTGCCTGCAGGCTCCTTCTTGCGCCATACCTGAGCCATTCTCACCTGGGCAGCCCACACATCCTAAGCCTACCAGCCACTAATTAAATGGGACTTGGAATGAGCGTTCTCCATCCCACACTCTGGATTCATGTGCACGGCTCTTTAGACACCTGCTGCCTGTCAGCCGACCCTCCTCTTGCAGGTCCCTCCACTGCCAGTTGTCATAGGATCGCCCCAGACCCTCACTTTCCTGCTTTCCCGTCCTCTCTCCATTTTTTTAATTGCCAGTTTTAGCTGACATGGCCAGGTTTCCTGTTCTTAGTTTCCCTCCTCCCCTGGATGATTCCCCTTTGTCCTGTAGGCCCCTTATGGACCTTTGTTACCTCTTTCTTAGGTCCTGCCAATTTTATGCCTCGCATGTTCCTGGTCGGACTTGGCATCTGACATCTGTAAGATTTTGCAGGGTTGGGACGCCTGGGAGGCTCAGTTGGTTAAGCAGCTGCCTTCGGCTCAGGTCATGATCCCAGCATCCTGGGATCAAGTCCCACATCGGGCTACTTGCTCGGCAGGGAGCCTGCTTCTCCCTCTGCCTCTGTCTGCCTGTGCTCTCTCTCTCTCTGACAAATAAATAAATAAAATCTTAAAAAAAAAAAAAAGATTTTGCAGGGTTACCTCCTGACTTCTGAGTGGGATTTCTTAGAATCCTTCCTCTTCTTCTTTATTCATTGCATTCAACCTCTGTCTTGCCCAAGTTATGCCCTTTGCACTTAGTTCCTTTGACCAGCTCACTGTCTTTGGTGGCAGGTGCTAGAGGTGGCCCTGCTCCTGTGGTGGACACTCTGTTCTGGGACCAGGCCTCTACCCGTCCCATTCTCTTTTGTTATGGCTTTTTTTGCAGAGACCTGAGACTACCCAGGATGTTGTCAGCATGGTTTCTCCCATAGACAAATCACCAATTACAAGCAAGTAAAAGGAAAATTGTAATACACGTGGCTACTTTTAAAAAAATTTATTCACTGATTTTTGTTAAATTTTTAGAATCCTTTTTGCAACTGAACTATTTATCACTTGAAGCAAAAGGAACGCCTGTCTGTGTCACGTCCAGACGTCTCTACTGTGTAGGCTGTAGAAGCAGTGCATGTTGTGTCTAGTTGAACATGACTGTAACACATGAAATAAAAGAGTCCATCAATACAGACTAAATTAAAATTGGAGTTGCATAAATAGAATCTATGGTGAGCTGTTTTTGAGTTGCCTCATTTATTCTACTTATTGATGAATTTTCATAACTTACTCCTTGAATAAATTATCCAAGAATCAGCCTGTGATTTTCTTTATATATTACTTCATATTTGTATAAAGGTACTGCCATAATAAAATCTTATAATGATTACTGTTTTTACTACTTGGTTGGGCTGGATGTTTTTTATAATGATTACTGTTTTTACTATCCAATTGGACTAAATTTTTCATTTGCAGTTTATATAAAATGGAACAACAGTGTGAGTCTGCTGTTAAGAGGGCCTCAATAATTCCTTCGTTTTTTTCAACTCTGGGATCATTCAGATCCTTTCCTTCATTGCCATACATGTTATCGGTAATGTGACTAGAATGTACAACTGCTTTCCTCTCAGATATCAAATTTGGGCATTCAGTTCTTTAATTTCAACCTCCTGACATTATGCCATTCTTATTCTCACTGACTTAAATGTGTGATCACGTGGCATGGCCAGTTACAAGACGCAGAAAGTGGAGAGGTTCTGTGACAGCTGTTGGAACAAGAAAGCTGCAGGCACTTGACTCAATTAAATGTGCCATTTCCATGGTGTACAGTTGAGGAGTCCAAGTGATCTGATGATGTGAGTCATAATTGAAGAAAGTTATTGGCCATGGAGAAATCCATGAAGGAATTAATGAAAGATCTCGACTACTAGAAGAACATGGCAAGGGCAAGTCTGGTTAAAAATCAAGTCTAGGCAGGCTAGTAGTTGGATTTTAATTTTATTTGTTCAGACCACCTGTTACCTATCACTTCTTCCACACCAACCTCAGAGGTCCCAAATTCTATCACCCTTATGATCAAGTTAAAGGATTTCCAGCATTTTCTCTGCATTGCACCGGTTTGTTTCAGAGGCAGCTGTATAATATATGTGCAGAGGAAGAGATGTGAAGAGAAGGAAGAGAGTTCAAGTTAAGTGACATTCTAGATCCCCTATTCCTGGTTTACTCAATAGTGTTTTTATGCATTTTGCATATTGGAATTTTGTGTAAGAATTTCTTTGAGGAAAGTGATTGCTTTCAGAAAGTTTGCGAACGAATCTATTCATCTTCTGCAGATACAGAGAGCCTGTTTAGTACTGTCTCCTCTTTAGCTGTTGTGTGACAGGTGCATTGAGTTGAGGGCCTGTTGAGTGCCAGGCCCTGTCTCACTATCCTGGGCATCCTACTCTTCTGTTGAGCTAGTGAGCAATCTCTGCTCTGCCATCTTGGTATTTCCCTGTGGTTCTGCACACAACTCACTTATTTTTTATCTTCACATTTTTGCATGACCTTATTTACAATTTCTTTTAAAGATTTTATTTATTTGACAGAGAGAGTGCGCACAAGCAGGGGGAGCAGCAGGCAGAGAGAGAAGCAGGGGTCCCACTGAGCAAGGAGCCCTATGCGGGACTTGATCCCAGGACCCTGGGACCATGACCTGAGCCGAAGGCAGATGCTTAATTGACTGAACCACCCAGGCATCCCCTATAATTTCAAAATAACTTCTATACCATACTTCCAAATCTGTGTCACCAGCCATGTATCATACCTGGGTGAGGTTGGGGAATCATCTTGGCTGAGCCTCAGTTTTCTTAATTCTACAACTGATAGCATTACCTTCCCAACCCCAGTAAGGTAAAAAGAGAGAGAGCGAGAGAAAGTGTGAGTTTGTCAACTGCACATGTATAAAGAATAGAATTGTTATTATTGCTGTAATCGGCAGCTTCAAGACTGTTTTATAACTTTTTGCTGAAGGGCTTGCTTGTTTTTGTGGAACCTGATACCCAACACCAAAGATTTACTGATGAGTTAACTCAGTCATTCCTTGTCCTCGCATCAGACACCACCCTTGATTTTATGATTTTATCAATGGCACAATCATCCCAGCAGTCCCTGTATCTCAAAATCTCACAAGCACCTTCTAATCCTTTCTCCTCCTTTTAAATCTTACTGTTATCACATTTTTTCAGGCCTTTGCTGCAACATGTCTAAATTATTATAATAATCTTCTAACTAGTCCCCCTGTCTTCAGTCTTTACTACTTCTGCTGTGTCTTCTGCTGGGGGTGGGGGTTGGAATCATTTTTGCTTTCTGTTTCTCTTCTCCCAACGAAACATAGCCTCCTTGCCTGTGAAACTTGAGTGTCCTCCTACTGTCTGTCCATTGCAGCTAAGTCTTGTCCTCCTTGTCTTCAAGGTCCTCTACTATTACTATATATATGCACATATGCATATATATACGTATATATATAAATAATTGTATTTTATTGTGTGTGTGTATATATATATACATATATATGAATATATATAATCTTCATTTGCAGCTTTTCCTTTTAAAATTCCTTCTTTATGGACCACCTCTTCAGCTAAACTCTTTGTTCTCCAAAAGGATGTTGACTGCTTTTACCTCTGGATTTTTTCTGCAGGTTCTTCTGTCTATCCAGAATGTCTTTGTTGAAAAACCACTGATCAGTTCTGTGAAGCCATCTGAAAATGGTACCACCATGGAAGTATTTGTAGTTTTTCCCTAAGCAAATGTGCTTATGACTCTTCTCTCCTGAACCCATTATGTCCCTGCTCTTTACTTCGTCTCCCAACTACTCCATGGCTGTATAGTACTAAGTAATTGTGTAAAACAGTTACCTCATTTTTAAGCTTAACTTGAATAGCGTGTATCTATTTCTTTGTGAACTCTATTTTGAAAGAGCCTCAGCCCATGTTCAAAAAGTCCTTAGTGGCAGTAATACAGGTTCATATTATAGGTTATGTCTTGCCATGTTACGCCTATGAGAAGGAAAACTGGCTTTCAACTGGCTTCACTCTTGAAAATGTAGGGTGCCATTTTAATATTCCCTCTTTTCTTGATAAGACACAGGAATGTGTAGTAAGAGAATTATTTCAGCTGTTGGTATTTATATTCATGTTGAAATATAGTTGAATTAAAGTACCTTTTAAGAAGAAACTAAAATTTTGTGGAAAAAGTAAACTTACTCACTCCTGGAAAAAATGTCTTGCCTGTTCTTGCCTTCAGTTAATCTTCAGAGGGACATTTCTTTTTGTTCATAGTTTGTATATCCCTATTTTAAGGAATTAGGCTCTATATGAAGTTTTTTGATATTACTACAGTCAGCCAATCCTTTACTACTTTAATATTGTCAGTCATTCATTCTTAATTGTTTTTTTAAATGCCAGAAAATAAAAAGGAAAACCCCACCCTATATTAATGTAACTTTATGGTTAAGATTTTACATTCACAGAAGTCCAGAAATTCAAAGTTTTATAGTTCCCCAAAGAATCCTAATTCAGTCACATTGCATAAATTGATATTAAGGCTGAAATGTATCATCATTACAGTAATGCAAAATACTCATATATGCATGAGGACACAGTTATGGTTGCTGAGGGAACCATAATTTTGGATTTTCTGAGTTTTTTTGCACATACAGTTTCAACCATAATGTTAAGTTAATGCAGTTTTTTTCATTGACTCTGAAGTAATATATCTGTTGCTATGTTTATCTTAAAAATAAATTTTCATTGACTCTATTTTTTTTCTTCTGTATATCTATAAACCTGTACTTGCAGAGATCCGATGTCCCTACAAAGAGAACTACCTAAGGAATATTTCTATATAAAAATAGTTTTTCGCCTCATGTATACTCATATTCTTTCTGCCTTTCTCTCACGCACACATACACACACAGCCTCACACACTTATGTTACATTCTGGCACATTATAGAAGCAGGTAGCATATCTACTACCTGCTGTTGAAAGTGTTGACGATACTGAATTATTTATTCTATCTTCTACACTCTCCAAAATCGTTTTGGGTACTTTGACACATTTTGGTCTCTTCCATATGGATACTTCATGGTGGCAGAGTTGCCAGATGCTCAGGTTTTATGACAGTCTTAGTTTTTCAAGGACTGTTGGAATATTCTTGGGAGAATCTCGCCTTGTTGCTGAATCCTATGGAGTGGCAAAATACTAACATTTCTTTGAAAGTGTTTTTTAAGACAAGGAGTTATTACAAAAAAGTTATTAGAATGTCCCATCTGAGCGTATTTAGCTTTGGGCACTTAGTAAGGGAGCAGTTTGTCATGCAATTCATGTGTAATGAGCTGGCATCTCTAATAATGAGTAATAATAGCAGCATATATGAATTCGGGGATTAAGACAAAGTTATTTAAAATAGCAAATGTTAACCCTCCTGTAATTTCAGCCCTTTGTTTATATCTCAGTTGCCAAAGTACAAAGATGAAGAACAGGGTGTCCAGTCTATCTTATCTTAATATCCCTTATCTATCTACCTATCTATGAAATGCATGTTTTTCAAATATATATTCATAGGTATATAATATGCTGAATATTTGCTTAATTGAATAGAATGCAGATATTTCTAGTCCCAGATATGTGCTTTTTCTCTGCAATATTAATAGAAACTCATAATCTTTCCCCTTTCCAATCCCTGCCCTTCACACATATGGAATTAGAAGTTTTCTTCATTTTTAAGGTCCATCTTGAGCATTATCTCCTTGAGAGCCTTTCTGGCTCTTCTGGGCTAGTCTGAGGTTACTTTCTTGCTTCTCTTGTGGCATTCTGTGTATTTTCTGACATTCCCGCACCACGACGATGTACAAGTACAAAAGGGAGGAAAGGAAAGGACCAACTCAGAAGGGATGCATCCATGCTCTGCCAAGTGAAAATGTCTGATGTGGTGGGAGGAGGCTTTGGATGGCTTTTAGGTGACCTATGGCGTGTGACCCTTGGGCATAGGCAATGGAAAATTCAAATAACGTGGAACCTCGGATAGCTGTAAAGAGGCTGTAGCGCATATTTACACCCATGTTCAAGTACTTCTGTCAGTCTCTCTGCTCTTTTTCCCCTCAGTGAGTGCCCCCCCCATTAAATGGAGAATATTTTAATCCCCACATCAAACATGAAGAAGTTCCCATCATTGGAATTAGGAGGCAGGTTTACAAGCAACACCAATGGTTAGCTTTCTTTCTGTCACCGACTCCACACTGGTCCCGGCTTTGCCTCTGACTGGCTAACCCAGAGCAGGTAACCTCGTGTTATGCTCCTTAGCACCTAGTAAGCAAGTGTGACCTGAGGCATTTTATGAACTGTCATTATTTGGTGAGTCCCGCATATTGTATAGTTATCAAGGGTGAGACCAAGAAAAAGGAACTTTAGAAAGTTACCATGCCACGTATGTTGTGTTGAATGACATAAAGACTTCATTTTTAGATCATCTTAATGATATTGTTTATATATGGTATTTTGTACTTTTCACCTGTTTTTCCTGCTTGTTCCTATGTATATGTTAGTTACTTAAAAATAAAAAAAGAGGGCAATCATTTAAGTTGTGATCAAGGGAAGCATGTGAAGAGAATGTTTTCACTTGTAAAACTTGGACAGCCATGTAGATTTTTACATTTTCATTTTTTTCTATTAAAATAGGAAGTTTTAGTTTTTTTTTAAACTTTATTTAAGCTTTATTTAAACATATAATGTAACCCCACCACCCTCTCCCAACCCCTCTTCCCCCCACCCCCCTCAGTTTGTTTTATGACATTAAGAGTCTCTTTTGGTTTGTCTCCCTCCCGATCCCATCTTCTTTCATTTTTACTTTTCCTACCACCTTAACTCCCACCCCCGTTGCATCTCCACTTCCTCATATCAGGGAGATCATGTGATAGTTGTCTTTCTCCAGTTGACTTATTTCGCTAAGCATAATACGCTCTAGTTCCATCCATGTCGTCGCAAATGGTAAGATTTCATTTCTTTTGATGGCTGCATAGTCCACTCTGGAAAACAGCATGGAGGTTCCTCAAAAAATTGAAAATAGAGCTACCTTATGACCCAGCAATTGCACTACTGGGTATTTATCCTAAAGATACAAACGTAGTGATCCAAAGGGGCACGTGTACCCGAATGTTTATAGCAGCAATGTCCACAATAGCCAAGTTATGGAAAGAACCTAGATGTCCATCAACAGATGAATGGATAAAGAAGATGTGGTATATATATACGATGGAAGTTTTAGTTTTTAACAAGCTAGCTTTCAAATGGTTTCCCCTTGGTGATATGGACTGGGAAGCACATTTGTAGAATTTTTACACTGTTGGCTTGATGAGAAAGAGACACGGTGTTAACAAATCAATGTTTATTTAAAAAAATGGTATGAAAGAGTGGGACACAGTCTTAGGACTCAAACCTTTGGATTCTTTTTCTACTGCAGATGTATGATATTATTTAATATTTCACTGTCCCAGATACTTTTTGAGTGCCTACTATGTACAGTATATTTTACTGGCTTTGACTTTTGTAATTAGTTATCTAGTGGTACCCTTATAATTAAAGTGATGTGTAAAATAGCAAAACATTGGGGATACTAACTAAATTATTTGCGGGGAGGTATTTCTTCAGATGGCATATTAAGCACCAAATTCAGGGAAGATTTCAAAGAACTGTCTTGGACTTGCCAAAACAAACATAGGAGAAATAATCAAAACACAGGGATAATCTCTATGAGCAGCCTAACAACAAAATGTCACAAATCAAATGATAGAACAGCTCAATAGACTACAGGATTCTAGGAAGCAAATTTGAAACAAATACTCAAAAGCACCAAAAAATTTAGATCTTATGACCGATTATAGAAAGACTGAATATTTAGGAGACACTTTATTTTGTGCTTGTTAATTTTAGCAGTAGATGTGACTCAGTAAAAATAGCAAGTTACCATATTTTTTCTTGTTACCTTATTCGTTATTTGGGCACAAAATACCTTACTTTCCATGGTTGTCAGGGGTAGTTTACTTGATATACCAGGAGGCAGTTACTCTTATTGTTGTTGTTGTGATGATTGCTTTAACTATTCCTGTGTCATAATATTCAAGCCTAAAGGATGATGATATCTAAAAGCCACTGTGTTTATCTATGGTTTGTTTCTCAGGCTTGTGCCTAAAATGAGCTTTACCTATCTGAGCAGTAGTCTTTTCGACTTGATTGGTCACCGCACCGTGTCCTTAAATGTGTGTAATCTTAGACAACATAGGTAGTGTTGGGTTAGGGTGATGATAGGACCTATATCCATTACCTCGAGTCTCTGGTCTTCCAACTTCATAATATTCAGAAATGAACTCCCGGGACTTGTGAGTGGCATGAACTAAAGGGCAGAGAACATTCCAATATAAAATGATATGCTGCTGTTAAGGAATAGTCTATGATAGATTAATCATGAGGTGAATTATAAATATTTCACATACTAATTATATTAGTTTATGGAGATAAAACACCATATGAAGTGTTCCCAGCACACTCAGCAAGTTAGATGTGCTTTGCATGTTAATTGACTTGGTTCTTCAAGGCTGATGATCATGAATCCCTGAAGATGACAGAAATTATTATCATGATATTATATATTCCTGATCTTTGTACCAGGTTGACATCTCCCTTCTCCCAAGAGTTCCTTTTCTTTGGATCGTATCATGAGTCCTTGATATATTAGGATGGTGAAGCAGAGATCAGTGCCTGAGATGTTATTAGGGACCCTAAAAAAAGGAATGGGTTCAGTCAAAAATGACATCAAATAATGCATCCTAGACTAGTGTTGTGTGCTCAAGGTAGAAGGTAAGTTCTTTTGAGGACATGAGATACTTCCCAACTTGTTTTTAATGGTAGGAGTAAATATCATATTGAACACTTGACTATGTAGAGAATCAACCAGTTTGATTTCCTCAGTGTCACTGAGGAAATAGCAAGTTATTTCATTCATTCATTCATTCATTCATTCATTCACTTACTTGAAAACATTTATTGAGCATCTAAGATAGGTTAGTGAAGGAAAATACAGGGCATGTCTGAAGAGAACTTAAAATCCAGAGTGGTACCTGTCATGATAGGGAACTAGGATACTAAAGAAAAGAACAGTAGATCTAATTTTTCTTGTCAAGGAATTTATACTTTAACGAGAAAAAAACAAGGTAACATATGAAATATTGGAGAAACATGTAAACAGATATGTAAAATTATGTAAGAAACCAGAACCCACATTTTTAATAGACGATGTTGGTGACCAGGGCCTTTAGTTCAATCAAATTTCCAATGCAATTTCTTTCATTAGTCTATTATCTGTTATCTTTAGTTACCTACTAGGCACTCCACTTATACCCACATTTCTAGAACCTGTCCCTTTATTTCTTCTCTATTCCAACCATTGATGTCTTTTCTCCTTTTGTATTAAGGAATGTTACCATTGCCCATCTGATTGCACAAGCTAACTTGGTGTTACCCTTACTTAGCCTGTCCCTCCAGTAACCAAGTCAATATTGCTGTTATCTTCATTGCTTTTAATTTAAGCAGTTGCTGTCTAGCCCAGTGGCTGATCTTGTCCTTGTTATTTCAGTAGGCTGACTCCTTCATGTGACTTGGGGTGGCCACCTTGATTGTATGTCTCCAGGGGATCCTTCACTGATGGTTACTAGCTTTCCACTAGGTTTTCTAACAGTGTAATAACTCAGTAAATATATGACGAATGAAGGGATGAAATAAAACTATTCAGGTTAGTATGGTTCTTCTGTATACCATTTACATTTTTACTTCTCAAACATAGATGATGATGAGAAGTACCATTACCAGAACCATTGAGTCACATTCTAATCTTAGGTGACTCAAAATCAGTGTGGAATAATTGAAAAAATAGGGGTTTTGGGTCCAGAACAACTTGGATTTGGAACTCTTCTCTGTCTCTTATGTGCCTTAGCACATAACCAAACCTCTCATGCTTTAATTTCTTAATCAGTAAACTGGAAATAATAAGACACATCTCTTGGGATGATTAGACAATATATGTAAAAAAAATCCTTGCATTATTCATGGTTCCTTGTCTTCCTTTAGAATACAATCACATGGCTGTTGGACAGCCATGGCTTTAAATTAAACAAATTGGTTTTATCTTTGGATATATATAGAACAACCTCCCTTCTTTTGAGAGTGGTAGTGATGGTGATACTTTGTTTCCTTATCCTCTTGTTTTACTACCATTTTTTTTTTCTCAGCCAACGAGCATTCACTACTCAGTCAAGGATAATAAGAAGAAATAAAGCATTGTTAGTATAATTGTAAATGTACAGTGGATCCCCATATTGCTAACAGATAAAGTGTGAACTTAGAAAACTTCTTATGCTATATTTGGGTACTTTTAGGTCTGATGGAAGACTACCTTTCCAGTTTTATTTGGTTACTTACCTTTTTTTAAACCCAAAGCAACCATCCCTCTCTCTGAATGAATTCAAATAGCACTGATCATTCCAGACCCAAGACCTCAGGACCCAGGGCTCCTTGGATACCCTCAATAAACTTGACCTTTCCTGGTCTTCCACTGCTCTTCATTTTCTCTTTCTCCTCTAAACCGATAGTTTTTAGTATCTCTTCCTTCATTTATAATCAGTCTTGCCCTGCTTTGTGACATTTCTTGTGCAGAACAGAACTGTTACTTATTTTCTTTCTTGTTATTTAATGTTTCCTGTATCTATGGTTATGTCACCAGTTATATTGTCAGCTTCTCTTGAACAGGGGTGTTGTCTTGTCTTCTTAGTTTGTTAAGACTTAACAATATTTTGATTTGTAGACTAATTGATATATTTTCTAAAACAGATATATCCATAAATGTTCTGAGTGGTTCATATTCCCTTATGTCTTATAAGAATACTCTTTTTTTTAATAATTTTTTTTTTAGTTTTTAATAAACATATAATGTATTATTAGCCCCAGGGGTACACACCAGGTTTACACACTTCACACCACTCACCTATAGCACATTTATGAGATTACTCTTAATAGATTCTGGTCCCAGAATACATCAAAAAAGTAAGTATACACAGTAAAAATTTTGGTTTGTTTCTAAATTTTTTCATTACCAGACACATACTCCGTTCCTGTTTCTTTTTTTCTTGTTACCAGCATAATTACTGGGTGTCTTTTATGGATTAGACAAAATACCAAGAATTAAAAGACTTGAGAGTTAGCTTGAGTAACTTGAGACACCTAAACTTAAGTGGCTCCTTTAGCTAAAAAAGCTCACGTGTGTGTGTGTGTGTGTGTGTGGTGTGTGTATCTATATATCTATATATCTATCTCTCTCTCTATATATATAAAGATAATTTGTCTCCTTAAGCAGCTGTGAGGCAGCTCAGAGTGCTGATGACTGTGGAGTGGATATGTATTAAGAAACCACTTGGATATACTGTTGAGTGGCATGTCCTACCTACAGACTGATTCCCTACCTTCTGGACATGTGTTCTTTACACAGTATTCTCCTGGCCATAATGATAAGTACAGAAAAGGAACATTACATCTGGAGTAAAAAAGCAAAACTGATTACTTGATGCTATCCTATGGGACAGCTTTTGGGAAGCTGGATACTCTGTTTAACAGCCTGTAAATGACCCATCACAGGAACCTGGAAATTAAATGACTACATTTCCTTTTCATTTAGATAAGACTTCCATCTTGTATTTTTAATTGTTTTAGCAAATGGAAACATTTTGTTATGCATGTTCTTGAAGGATTTTGAAAATCCATAGCATTTAAACATGTAGTAGAAATGGTCTAATTAAGATGAAGTAGCTGACAACTAAAGCATAGTGTGTTAAAATGAATTTTACATATCAATGATTAATGAATATTAGAACTCTGTTATCATTCTACATGAGGTTTAAAAATTAAAGAAATATATATTTAAGCCAAAGACTTTTGAAGGGTTTGGAAATAATTTTCATTTATGCATGTATGTGTTATTGAGCTCCTATTATATTAAAACATTATCACGACACTTTGGAAGTGACAAAGTGAAGGGATCGGTAGTCCTCCTCTGTTTCACATCTTATATCCCGTTCATCAGCAAACCTGGATGTTTGCCCCTTCTCGTCGCCTCCAGCACTACCATTTTGACCCAAGCTACTGTCACTTCTTTTCTCTTCCCCTTCCTGCTCTCCCATCTTCTGAGGAGATTCCTTACAGTCTGTTTTCCATACAGTAGTCAGTGTAAAGTTTTCTGCTACCAAAGAGTAATAAAACATGACATGAAATACATAAACACATGTAATAGAAATACAAGAGGTTATACAAGAAAAATTTTAAACTTTATAGATATGTGAATAGAAGAGTCATGCCCTGGTTGAAGATGCTATGACACATCACATCATGAAATCTGTTAAAAACCAGGTTTCAGAAATAATTTTTAACATAGTAAAACAGCATGTTGAGTATTAGAAATGAAAAAAACAAACTATGCAGTAATGGAAATAATGTATATATACTACAAAGTAAGAAGAATAAAAGTGAATATATCCAATATGCGTGTATAACTTTGTCATTTCCCTTCTTAAAAATCCTCAGTCTCTTTTCCATTGCTCTTACCATAATATCCAAAATTATTTTCCTAAGTAAGGCCTTTTCTTCCAAAGGCTTCCAAACTTCCTTAGCCTCTTCTCTGCCCACTTTCTCATGGAACAAATTGCTTCCGCTTCTGGGTCGTTATTCAGTTCCCCTACCTGCCAATTTTCCTTTTGCCTGAGCTACTTTACTTTCCATCTTAAGTCCGTCACTTAACCCAGTGCCTTGCAAATCATGGATGCTTGGCGTGCGCTGGATAACCAAGCCCCAGAATGAAAATGGTGAGAAAATGGTGCCTATTTCCTTCTGGGGGTGGTTGCAGGTGATAGTCACTTAATTTATATTTTTTGTACTTAAAACATTTTCTGTTGTGAACATATGCTCTCTAATTATCAGGCAGGAAAGAAGTAATGCCATTCCAGAATCAGAGAACCTGGTAGGTGAAATTCGGCAAGTCAGGAGGAATTATCACAAGCAGGTCAGAACTGTAAGATCAGTTCAGTGAGGAATCGCATTCAGGTATTATGGGTGAAGTGTTGGATTGAGGAAATCTGGTGAGCTGTGCTTTCCCATACAGTACCCATTAATGGCTATTTCATTTAAGCTTGAATGAATCAAGTTCAAGTCAGTTTAAAATTTAGTTCCTCCATTGCTCTACCTACATTGTAAGTGCTCCATGGCCATATGTAGCTGGTTGCTACTGTATTGAATATTACAGATAGAAAACATTGCCGTCATCACAGAAAACACTGTTTCACAGAAAGTAAAGGATCTAGAATCCTGGAGCATCTATATCAAGGAACAAGAATCAAGATAAGCAGTAATGGAACAACAAAGACTGTTAAGGAGGATGAGCAACATGCATCTAGACAAGGAGTTTAGGTATTGAGCAAGGAGACCTAACTAGAAGAATGGAGTTTACTCTTTTGTCAAAATGCTTACTGAAGCCCTGCAAAGAATTATTTAAGAATTCAACCCAAACTAGTATCCGTGTTAAATTGTGTACTATATCTTTTTATGTGATAAAATTGCTAAATGCTTTTGTGGGGTAGAAGGGACCTTTGAAAAGATTTCATGGAGTGAGATTGAGATAACTTAGTTCATGAAGTATTATTACTAGATTGCATGGTGGTAGTTGGAATATGGAATGCCTATTTTCTGTTTCTCGTTTCACTGCCCTTCTGTACCCTTTAAGATAATAAAAGTATGCATTGTGATAATAGTGGTCACATTTCTACAGTGCTTAGGTGTATTTTAGCATCTCTTTTTATGTATTAAGAGAATAGAGTAAAAGGCAAATAACTAGTTTATTCAAACTGAACCAAAAAATCTGAAATCTCTAATCTTGAATTTCATTATGTTGAACAATTTTGGATTCCTTAAACAAGTGTGACTCGGATTGTAGATCCTTATGTGCATTGGAAACAATTGAAACATGTATGGATGCAACCCCAGATACACAGAACAGTGTTAATGTGGTTGCAGCACAGAGCATTTTGGTTAGACGATTATAATAGCAGCTTACTTATACTTCTGGTGAGATGGTGTAAGCTAATGATGTAGCCGTTAATTTGAATTTAGCAGACATTTTAAATATAGGTTTCTCTTACAGAGACAAAAGTTGCAATTTAAAGCTCTTTGGTGGTCTAAAAACAGCTTAATTCTGTAGCAGCATGGGAATAAGTACTAATCCAGCTTATACAGTGATTGTACTATGTCATGTTTGTGAAAGATTGCACAACCACTTTCTCTGGTTTTTATGTTAATTTAAAAATATTAAACATAAAACCTTATAACATCTTTATGCTGAGATAAACTGTTCAATTTAACTTGTGCTCAAGCAGCAGCTGTCAGGAATTATCTTGTTCCTAGTGGTTTTTGCTATCACCTTGTGCCCTTTCCTGTCAGAGACACAGTGTGGGATGATAAAGCTCACCTTGTTAGGATTTATTGCTTAAATAATACCTGAGGCAAGAAGAACATTGGAAGCCTAGGGGTTAGCTAGCTGCTGATTGAGTGTTGTCATTCATTATATTAACTTTTTTTTTTAATTATTGAAAGTAGGCAAAGTAAAAATTGCCTATGAGTCTTACCTGTGTTCCTTTTGTGAGCATATTCATTGCTTTATGGGGGGTGCCCTTGACTTAAACATTTATGGAACAGCTTGTTGTCCAATTTAACTACTATTTTACAAGTGAAAAAATAAAGAAGAGATGTTTTTCTCATGATGGAGATAATTTCCACAATTTAGAAGTAGTGAGGGCTATTTCAGGATCAGTTATAAAAATAAAATGATTTTCCTATTAATGATTTAACAAACTGAAGGAAGTTTTGGTGTGGGCAGTTCCAAATGTGTAGTATTATGAAAATCATTGCCATTTCACTTCTGAATGTATTACATTCTTTCATTTAAGAGGTTTTATGTGGAAGGCTCAACTTTAGATCTGGATTCCTTAATTATGGATCAGCTAGCAGGTAGGGAAGGAGAGGAGGTGTATGGTAGGAGTAGAGTGAAGGACTCTCCTTGATTAAGCATTTGCTAGAGATGGTCCATCCTGAGGATAATTCTCATATAGGAAATTACCAATTGGGTTATGACTAGAAATACATCTATAATGGGTTTGTTATTTATGGAATATATTTTTCCCTTCTACTTACTGCCATTTAATGCATATTCCCTCAAATTTGTAGTTTCGTAAATGTATAACTGAACAAAAATATACCATCAATTTAGATTAATCAATGGTTAACATTTTATACATTGTTTATCTCTATGCAAATATACACACATAAATATTTATTGTTATTAGTAGCCTTTTAAGTGAACCATGTAAGAATTAGTTGTAGACATGGTGATACTTCACATGTAAATAATTCAAAGTGTCTCCTAAGAATCTTATGGAAAGAACCTAGATGTCCACCAACAGATGAATGGATAAAGAAGATGTGGTATATATATATACGATGGAATACTATGCAGCCATCAAAAGAAATGAAATCTTACCATTTGCGACGACATGGATGGAACTAGAGCGTATTATGCTTAGCGAAATACGCTCTAGTTCCATCCATGTCGTCGCAAATGGTAAGATTTCA
>ML107938.1:0-13512 GCA_003697995.1 Taxidea taxus jeffersonii | reverse complement strand
ATCATAATACAGTTACTACACTTGAGAAATTTAAGATTGATAAAAATTTACAGTCTTATATTGAGTCCATATTCAGAGTTTTTCTCCTTATAATATCATTTATAATTATCTTTTCCCCACCTAGTATCCAGTCAGGAATCACAGATTAAATTTTATTTTGGTATGTCTTTATTTTCCTTTAATCTAGATTTTTTTTCCCTTTAAGACTTTGACATTTTTGGAAATCAAGCCCTGTTATTTTGCAGAATGTTTATCTGATTGTCTCCTCATGACCAAATTCAGATCAGGCTTTTTTGGCAGGAATACCACTATTGGTGATTTGTATCTTTGTCAGTATCACATTGGGAAATACGTATCACTTGTCCTATTATTGTTCA
Source organism: Taxidea taxus jeffersonii (assembly GCA_003697995.1). NCBI lineage: Eukaryota > Metazoa > Chordata > Mammalia > Carnivora > Mustelidae > Taxidea > Taxidea taxus. Next base: position 13,135 of record ML107938.1, on the reverse strand, counting down.
TATTAAGTTTGATGACTTGGGTAAATTGATGTCTACCAAATTTGTCCACTAAGGTACCATTTTTTCTTTATAGTTAATAAGTAATATGGGGGCTGCATTTAATGACTTTTTCAGCCTCGTGTATGAAAAACATTGAGCTTGCTCAGGTCTCATGATTAAGAATGAGTCATTGCTTGCAGTAGTATTGTTTGGAGGGAAAGGAGGGGATATGACTCAATAATTAGACCCACAAGTCATCATCCATTTTCTCTTAAGGAAAATATTGATTGATTGAGATAAATATTTTATTGTTCCATTTACTAAGGATCAGATTTGTAGATAAGCAAATATCTTCATATTTCAGAATTTTCAATCCAAGTTTTAGAAAGGCTTATAGTTGGTGGTAGCAGTAGGTATATTTTTGGACAAAATGGGGCGTTTTTTCATCATAATTTTTCCGCTTCCTTTAGTTGAGTACAGACAATCAAGAGAAATAAATACATCTCCTTTGTAAGATGTTTTACTTCAAAGCATTAAACCATGACATTAATACAGCAGTATGGGTTTAAAGAGAGATCACTGCCTTTTGGTCTTCGGTGCGTTTTTTAGTCCATCAAGAAGACACTTGAATTCCTATTTATGATATATGCACTTATCATGTAATCATTCTTCTTATGGGAAAGGCTAGTGCTGCAGATCATATAAACACCTGAAGTTAGCCATTTGGCTTGTCAGCAAAGGAGAATTTATAGTTGTTGTAATCATGGTAATAACAAGTATGATATTTCGTATTTTTTAAGTACACAAAAAAAGCATTTGTAATGTAAGTGGTCCACAGCCAATTCATATCCATGGTGTAATGAAAAGTACTTTAGGCTTAGAAGACCAGGAGTCTCTGCTTTGCCACTTTAAACCAGTGTGATTCTAGAAAAAAAAAAACAAACAAAAAAAACTCTTAACCTTCTTGAACCTCATTTTTTAGAATGGGAATTAAAGCTGTAAGGGTCAAATGATTCTACATTATGTTATAAAGGTGGCATTCCATCAAAATTGTGCCATCTAAGTGTCCTCAGCTGTTCAGGGACTGTAATTTGTTCCTCTTTTGTATCCCTATGTGGTATACCTCGTTAGGGCAACATTTCCAGGTTGTCCTAGATAGTTATTGCTTCTTTCTTGTTTGTTTCCTTTAGTTGTTCATGTTGCAGGCAGCATTTATCCGGTGGGTTCTCTTGTTTCATCTTTTCTATTCTTTGTTAGACTCACACTAGGCATTTAGTAAATACTTGCGGAGTGAATGAGTGAATAGACACTTTCATTTATAACCATGGTAGGTAAGCTTTCAATTTCCTTATTTCCACAAAGATAAGAAATCAGCTTTCTTCTTTTTTTTTAATATTTATGTTTTATATAAGGAGTTTTACAGATTATACATCTGGTGCCATTAGGAGTCCAGTAATGGAGAATAAAATATTTGAAAAAACACAAAGATTGCAGAACAGTATAAAAAAAGGGTGGGGGGAGCGACAGTGAGAAAACATGCCAAGAGAAAAAGACCACACTCGATGAGTCTATTGCATAAATCAAAAGGGTTTATGTCATAACATGAACATGTGCCATTCCTGCTCGTATATTGAATTTCAGTAGTTGGTTGCATAAAGAAGTAAAGTGTAATGAAACTGGCAAGTAAAGTATTCCCCAGTCAGCCTTATCTTTGTTCCATTTGTCCTTCAGATAGAGCATTTCTTGCCTTTTTCAATAAAATCCGTCTGGCTTTTTTCTTTTTCTTTCCTTCTTTTTTTCCTTCCTTCCTTCCTTCCTTCCATTTTCTTTTTTTCTTTCTTCCTTCCTTCCTTCCTTTCTTTCTTTCTTAGCATCTCTCAGTAACAGCTGAGAAGACCAATGAGATTCGGGGCTTTTATATTTCTTAGCAGCTGCTTTTTAAGAGATGAAAACTTAGAATGCTGATACATAGTATTAAGGCTTAACTATTGATGTGTCCTTGTAGGGGATATGTTTTTCTTGGGGTAGGAAGAGGGAAAAGGGGATAAAGGTGAAGGATGACTGCTTCAAGCATGCTTGGGACAGTAAACTTTAATTTCCTTGTTTCCTAGACTCCTCTTTGCAAGCTCAGTGCTGAACCTGACTGAACTGGCTGCCCTTCGGCCTGACCTTGGGAAATTGAAAAAGATTCTGTACTTCCATGAGAACCAGTTGGTATATCCTGTCAAGAAATGTCAAGAGAGGGATTTCCAATATGGATACAATCAAATTCTCTCATGGTAGGTATAAATTGTGTCATTATATTTAGTCATTTGCCCCGGTTTTCTTTAAAGTTAGCTTTTAAATCTCGAGACCTGCTGTACGCTTATTTTAAAAACTCATTAAAGTAGGTGTGTATGTTTAAATTTACTTTCCATGGTAGTAATTGCTTGTGCCTTTGATATATATATATATATGTATATATATATATGACACATATATATATGTATGACATACATATATATGTATGTATGTATATATGTATATGAACAGCTAATCCTTTTATAAAATATACAAATGTAATAATCTAATTATATGTTGAATTAGTTATCTATTTTCTACAATATTCAAAATAGAATCAAAGTGTTGACAAGAGACCTTCTTCACCCCTTGATTCCATGATGGATTGTTTAAGGGATACCTTTAGAAAAGAGACACTTAGTCGGTTGTCATTTACCAACCACTTTCAATATACCAGCTGAAATCAAGATAGAAATTTACAGAGGAAGAAATTAAAAATTAAAGCATAATAGAGGAAGGGGTTTTAATCATTTTTTCTTAATGTTTATAAAAGAAAACTATAGAAAGTGAATCTTCAGGTGGCTGGGGTTTTTTTTCCCCTCATTGAGTCTTCTGAAATTGCACAGCCTTAAAATACCATGACTTTTCAAAGGCGATGGTTCTTCTCTGTTGTTACTTCAACAAAGTGTATCTCTTGAAGCTTAGTTAATGAAAGAAGTTAATAACAACTCTGAAATGGCTTTGCAATTGGATCCTACTCCCAGAACTACAACAGTCAAATAGAATCAGGTTGGCCATGATTGGGTACATCTTACTCACCTTTTTTAATAGCTATTAGCAATTGGGATTGATGATGCGCTTAAACAGGCTCCCAACTCTTACAAGCATATTCTATAGTTTAGTTGACATAGAAAAACAGCTATGTGGTGATATTTCTGTGTTTTGAGCATTTTGTAAATGTTTTCCTGCCATCATTTTTACAAGCTGCTTCAATTGTGAAGTAGCAGCGCTATCAAAATAGAGTGGAACTGCTTCATGTCAAATGTCTCATAAAAATGCAACCATTTTAAAATTTCATAATAAAATTAAAATACTTTATTTTATATTGAAACAGGGAAGGGAAATATGTTTTAAAAACAAAAATAAAATCATTTTGTGCTTTTATCAATATGGAAAACATTTGTAATATTCTTTTGATTTCTTGAATTAGCATCATTCTTTTCCTCTGATAGTGTGTGTTTATTACCCCTGGGAAATAACTGGAGAAAAAAATTCAGTCTATTTTTCCCTTTATGGGTGGCCTTAAAGTTAATGGAAGTTACATCCACTCATATCGGAGAGGAAGTGCATGAAAAGAATATTTCTGTAGTCTGTCTTGGATCTTTAATTTAGCATAGAATGGGTTTTTAAGAGTGTAAGTAGTTGGGTTTCATGCCCTATGAGGGCAGATATCTAAAAAAAATTTAGCTCATTGCCCCACATCTCTCTATTTTATAAAAGATTGTTTTTTCTCAAAAGGAATGAGACTACAAAAGCCTGTACCTGATTTTCCATCATTGCTCTTCTCAAGAGGGTAAACTGATCGACAAGCTCAGAGAGGAAGAAGTAGACTTGATCACTGGTTGGACTCTTAATGAGAAAAAAATAGCTTGCCATTGTCCAGAGGAAAAATAAGAGTGTCAGAAAGCAGTCTCGTTTCACATTCTCTTTGAAAAGTATGAGTCTTGCTTCCTCAAATGTTTCTTTAGGTTTCTTGCTGATTTCTGCTTTTGTTGGCACTGTCTGATTTCTTTCTTGACTGAGTGGCAGTTAAGAACCTCAGAGGTGACTGACATAAGCACTCACCTTAAATAGAGGTTTCGCTAACCCTCTGACTTATGAACACATGTTGTAACTGTATATTATGACCTGTGGGTCGCTATTACAATATGTGACATATGGTGAAAACAGACTAGCTGTAAAACATCCTTCAACTTTTGGTCTATTATTATATTGGCTTCCTTATTGCTTGCTGATGTGTCAGCACTTCTGTGACATTCTTTTGTATTATCGGTGCTGTTGTCACCCCTACCCCCAAATTTCCACTAGGTTGCAACCAAAAAAAAAAAAACTTTATAGAGAAAAGCGGTTTTGCAGGGGAGACATAAAGGTGGCAGTTCCACATTCCTTTTGTAGGCTTTTCCTTCTGCTGTGTATTAATAACAGGAACTTTGGCAGTCCTCAGTAAACAGAGCCTTTGCTATGGTGTTCCTATTCTATAAGCTCTACCTTTTCATTTGTGTTTTGCCATCTTACAGACTTATGTGTCTTTTCTGTTTCCTTGATTTATCAGTTTTAAGGTGAAATAAAGCTAGCTGCTATTTGAGCTTCTATACCTTCTCACTAAAGCATCTATGTGCATTTTAGTGAGATCCAGTGACACTGAGACACTGCATCATTGCTTAAACAAAGAGGGCCATTTTTAAAAATCAAACCAAGTATTTATTAAATCAGTTTTTTGACCCATGAAGGGAACATATTACATATTCAGTTTTATTCAAGTTGCCCTTAGTTATCATTCGTGTTCATTGGTCTTCAAGAAAATGTTATAGGCAGTTCTGAACACTGTGGACATATGTATGACACCTAGAATTTGTTAATCACATTTCCTTATAACAATGTGTTTTAGATTACTTGTATTTTAAAAATATTAAAGGGAGGAATACAATCTTTCCATTGCAAGTAATAGATAGTATTATATTTATTTCATTTAATCCTGAAGGTCCGTGGTGTTGTGGTCCTTCTTCTCCTTTGATGACCCCAAATATAACGTACTAGTAAAATAAGTTATTTATAGAGATCCCATATAATCCTTCCTGTAGAATTCCAGAACTTTAAAAAATCTAGTGGTTTCTTGAAGCAAAGGTTAAACAAGAAATCAACCTTTACGACATGTTTAGAGGTATGTTTTTGCATGAAATAGCTTTATCTGAACTAGACTCCTTGAAGGTACTGAAAAGTACGGCAGATGTCCTCTTGTCAGCAGTATGATATAAAATGGTGTATATCACTGACATAAAAGTCCAACATGGGTATGTGGGCCACAAAGAAGAAGGTCCTGCTATAATTAGTGTTGTTGATAATGCAGAAAGTCCTGACACTGCAGAAAAATAAACATTGTTTGATGCCTCATAAGATCCCAGTACATTATATAATTCCTTTCTTGCCTTTCCTCCCTGATGCCAGCAATCTAACTTACCGTGATACAATGGGAATGAAACGAACTTATCTATTAGAGGCCACTTAGCAAATACTGATGGGAAATGCAGAGTTCTTTGCAAACCCAAGTACAGTATAAACTCTGATTGACATAGAGTTCTTGAGCTTATAAAAACTAACTGTGAATGAGTGTGGGTTCATCATTTGCATTTATCCCTTTCCTTTCCAGCCTGGTGGCTGATGTGGTGGTGTTCAACTCAGTTTTTAATATGGAGTCATTTCTCATCTCTATCGGAAAATTTATGAAACTGATTCCTGATCACAGACCCAAGGATCTGGAAAGTATCATCAGGCCCAAGTGCCAAGTTATTTACTTTCCCATCAGGTTTCCTGATGTGAGCAGGTCAGTATGTTTGACTCCGTTTTCAATATTGTGTCATAAATTATTTCCCAAATGTATAGGAATTTGTGGTGTTCTTGCCAATTTTAACTTTTCAGCATAAGCATGGTTAATTAGAGAATCGAGTTCTATTTCACCATGCTGTGATTTACAAACATTTTAAATAATCATGTGTCCTGACGATCCCTGAATGGTTAGTTCTGATATTGAGTTCATCTTTTCTTCTCTGATACTTATTGGTTTCCTCAAGCAAGCCGCTTTGGCTCTTTTGACACTTACTGTTTTGTTTCTTTCTTTGTTGTTTTGTTACAGAAGTCATTGTCAAGCATATTTCTCAGCCTTTGCATTCAGCTTATGCCCATGGGTTTATATGTATATAGCAACTGTTCTAAGTAAATCAATGGTAATTGCACTGCTTGGGTTACTTTCATTTCCCGTGCTATTTTCTTCTATTTTTTCCTTCTTCCTTTTCTTTTTTTATTATTTGTATTATTATTATTTTTTAAAGATTTTATTTATTTATTTGACAGACAGAGATCACAAGTAGGCAGAGAGGCAGGCAGAGAGAGGGGAAGGAAAGCAGGCTCCCTGCCAAGCAGAGAGCCCAATGCAGGGCTCCATCCCAGGACCCTGGGATCATGACCTGAGCGGAAGGCAGAGGCTTTAACCTACTGAGCCACCTAGGCACCCCAATTATTTATATTATCTTAATAAAGAGTTAGGTCTTTATATTAGGTTACAAATGCACTTAATTGCCTTTTCTCTTTCTATGTTACTAAGGACATTTTTTATTACCCTTGTTGCTGGGCCCACCCTGAATTAGCAGTGGATGATGTGGCTTAAAGGGAACATTCTCAAATTCCTTTTCACTTTTGATTAAACCTAGCAAAATGGCTTTTATTACCAGTAGGAATATTTCTCCCGTGTGAACAGAAAGTTTACTTCAGTAGGACTCATACTAGCCGGGGATGCTGCTGTTTGCAACTGAATATGTCCTTAAAAAGGGTTCAGGGACAGCTGTTTCTTCCCCATCACTGAAAGGAAGGCAGGAAACAATTTAATGTCTATGCATGTTATGTAGGAGGTCAGCATTACTCTCTGTATTCTAGATTTACTGAGTTCACCCAGATTTTGCTGTAGAATCAGTAGCCCTCATCAGCACTCTTAATGCTGATTTATTTGAGTGTTTACTAGTTAATATTTCATTGAAGAAAAATCTGCCTAATCTCAAATCAAGTTAGTGATCATAAAATTTAAGTTAGACAACCTTGCCCAAGTCTTACTTTATGGAGTTCAGAAAACAGAGGCCCAAGGAAGCAGAGACTGGCTTGTACTCACACTACTGATTGTCACAAACTGGATTAATGTTTAGACCCTATGATTTTTTATTCAATTTTCTGTTTACTGTTCAAGCTTCCTATCGCTATAGGTCATTTGGTAAAAATATTTAATCATTTATTTGGAGTTTTGACAACCACCAGGCTAAGTGAAATGAAGATCAAAATTGATTTTCAGTTATAGATGCATATGTATATGCATATATAATGTGTATGTATGTATGTATGTGTGTATTTATTTATTTATAAGATTTTATTTATTTATTTGACAGAGAGAGACACAGCAAGAGAAGGAATACAAGCAGGGGGAGTGGGAGAGGGAGAAGCAGGCTTTCCACCGAGCAGGGAGCCCCATGCGGGTCTTGATCCCAGGACCCCGGGATCATGACCTGAGCCAAAGACAGGTGCTTAACAACTGAGCCACCCGGGCCCCCCTATAATGTGTATTTATATATATAATATGTGGGATGAGAGAATTTCAGCTTCTGGAAAATACATTTGTTATATTTTAGACCTATGATTAGTTAAAACACAGTTTATATTTTAGGCCATATTTTAAAAATATGAACTTTATTTTTTTGACATTTCTTAAGGTTTCAATATAATATACACTCAAAATGTACATCTTTAATTCAGTAGGCGGTTATACTACATCTTAATTATTACCACTATAGAATTCCAAATACATAATATGTTTTAAAATTCATTTACATCTGATATATTCCTACAACATCATATGTTTTAATACACCTGTGGCAATTAAATAGTTTATTAATTTGGACTATATTACCATAAATAAATCTGGCTAAATGGAAAAAGGTTAAGAAATATTGTGGCCAAGATAACATTCATAAGCAAGGTCTTAGCCCAGAGTGCTATTTGAATTATTTTCAAATGGTAATTTGCTTTATCCAACCCAAACTCATATAGTGTAAGTAAGTGATTATTTGCATGAATGACAATCATTCTAATGCCTGCAGTCTTAAAAGAGTATTATTTTGTTGAGATGTTGAAAAATATTTAGTAATTCCAAAAGCAACATAACCAAGATGATTTAAAAAAAAAAAAAAAGAACTTTTGAATGCGTCTATCTTTCTCCCTATACAAATATTGTTTGGTCATGGCAAAAAAAAAATTTTTTTTAAGTAAAAACAAAGTAGAAGATATAATTAAATTATTAATACCATATGCTATAATAGTGTATACTATAATGGATATTAGTCAGAGAAGGGGAACAGCTCTATTTCAGCAAAAAAATATGAGGATTTCTAAAGTTGTTAACAGTTAAGATTCAGAGCATGTCAGTCACATAGGACTTCAGTAATACTGGGCTTCGTGGCAACTGCTGTTACCTATTGCCCTTCGCACTCCTCACTGCCTTGTCTTTCTCAAAGACCAGAAAAATCATTGCAAGAAAGAATATCACTTGAAACTATCATTGTATGTATTTGGGGCACAAGGGTGGCTCAGTTGGTTAAGGGTCCAACTCTTGGTTTTGACTCAGGTCATGATCTCAGGGTTGTGAGATCGAGCCCTTTCAGACTCTGGCTCAGCAGGGACTCTGCTTGAGAGTCTTTCTCTACTCTCTCTCTCTGTCTCTCCCCCTGCTCATACTCTAAGTAAATAAATAAACAAATAAATAAATATCTCTTAAAAAAAAGAAACTGTCATTATATGTATTAAATATGTGGGGATGGAAAAGCTTTTAAACACTGGAGGCGTACATACATGTGTTTGAGTCTCGACAACCACTTACTAGCTCTGTGACCTGTATAAGTATAATGACCCTGAACTTAGATTCTTTAAAATTTTGATTATATTTACCGTATCACCTCTATAGACATTGTGTAGTGACTAAAGGAAATAATGCAAAGAAAGGAAACACATGCAAAATGCCTAGCATAGTGTCTGGTATGTGATAGCCCTCCACCCCGCCCCAGTAAAGACTACTTCATCATATTAATTTCCCCACTTCCATTGTTATATAACCAAGCACATTTATTGCCACCTGAATAGAAAGTACTCTTTTCCTCTCTCTCCTTTCTTAATCAGCACATTAAAATACATAAGTACCCTGCCAAAGGAGTAGCTCAATATAAATAAAGAGGTTCATTTATTATTCTCTGTATCATCCTGACTCAGTCTTTGGGCCTCAGGAATCTACCATCCATTAATGGGGCCAACTCCTTACTTTGATTTTTTTCTTGTCCCAATTTTCCTCCTTCCTTCTTGAGCTCAACCTCCATATTTGATCATCATCCTTGCTGTCTTGCATATTCTCTCATTTTTTTTGCCCTTTTCTTAATTTGATTAGGAGAAATACCTCCATCGCTTCTCGGCCTTTTGGCTAAGATCAAGTGTAGGAGAAAAACCTCCAGCTGTACTTGTTAGTCTACTCTAAATGCATATGGTCCTTCTGAGCTGCCTGGCAAGCAGACCACATTTCCTATCTACTAGATAACTAATCATGCATTTTTCTTGCTTTGTAGACTTCTGATACCAAATATTCTATCTTCATTCTCAGATTATGACTGAGAAAATAGAAGCAATCAGCAGAGAATTTCTATATGCTGCTACCACCATGTTGGCCCATCCACACGCTTCTGGGTGCATATTCTTTTTCTTCATACCCATTAATATGGATGAACTGACTTGGTTTCCATGTGAGGTCTTTGCCTCCACAAGAGTCTGGCCTTCTTGCATACCTAAGGACTACTGTCCTAGCAATTTGTCCTTCTCTGTTCTGCATCATCAGTTTTCCTGTCTTCTGGGTCATTACTATTAGCATAAGAAAAATGCTATTTATTTTACATCTTTAAAATAAAAAAACTATTTCTTGATTCCACTTCTCCCTTCTGCTACTGCCTGTTTTCCTTCTCTCTGTTAGTAGCAAAACCTCCCGAAAGAGTTTATATTTGCTCCCAATTTTATTCCTCCTGTTCTCTCTTATAGCTACTCCACTGAAACTGTTTTTGTCAAGGTTACCAGTGACTTCCATGCCTCTCTAATCCTATGGTCAATTCTCAGTGCTCATCTTACTTAACATATCAGCAGCATCTGACACACTATGACACATTCTTCAGTTGTTTTCTAGGATACACAAGTTGCTATTTCTCAGGCTTGTTGCTGGTTTCTCATCATTACCTTGGCTTTGAACTTCAGATTGGCCTTTGGCACTCTTAGCACTTAAAGCGTTGATGGAAGAAGAGTCCAGGATTGAAAGGAGAAGAAAAAAGAGTCAGGAAGTCAACACTGAGAGAATCGTCCTCTGGAGCAGAGAGAAGAGGGCTCTAAGAAGATGGTCAGTAGGGAATTCAGAGAAGTAAGGTTAGATTATACCCTTGAATTTGATAATTAAAGGATCAGTGATACCCCATCCTGCATTCTGTTAACTCACAAAAAAGTTTCTTGTGTTCTCTCTAGTAGCCAGAGTAAGTTAAGAGGCAAGTCTGGGTGAGATCTCTTTCCTTTCCTATCTCTCTGTCTGTCTGTCATTCTCTGTCTGTCTCACACACACACACACACACACACACACACACACACACACACACAGATTCTGCTCCTGATTTGTGGATGAAAGCACCAAAGTTCAGAGAAGTTAAGTGTCTCCTGGTAACCACACAGCAAAATATAGACAGAGCAAGAACTGGAACTCATATCTCAACATCTCCATCTCATGCTCAGCCCACCACTTACTGTGAATGCAATTTCGGAGGTCCCGATTATCTGATTTCTCAGCTGACAGCAGATTAGCAGCATCACATTGGGGGTGTGATAAAGGCAGGCTCACTGACAGCAGTAAAAAGTGACAGCTGACTGACAGCTCGACAACAAGGGAGGAGAGAGATACACTCTTAAAAAAAAAAAAAATACATGAGAAGTGAAAAAGCGTAGCAGCCAGGAGCCATTCTATGGCAGGGCAGGCAACTGTGCACGTTGAAGAACCCTTGCAGACATTTCTCCACGACTGTACAGCTTGTACATCACAAGGGTGACTGGGATGCATTAAAAAATGATAGCCAGTAAATTCTGTGTAAGATGGGAGGAAATGCATAACTCACTTTTGGCAGAAATGATAAACAATAGCAAATGAAGGTAGACCTCATGCCTCGCTCTAGGATATATGTGAGCCGTATTCACCGAAAAGAAGACAGTAAGCATCTAAACCCTTCCCACACAGTGGTAATATCTGTAGGCTTAGGTGACCAGAGAATATTTCAGGAAGCTATTTTTTTTAGATGTTCCCGATTAGAGCCATTTTGTGGACCAAATCTCCCTTTGCTGCCAGGGTGCATAGACTGGCTCCTTTAGTCCTGAAGGTGTCCAGGCCTGCCAGATGGTCAGTGGTCAACAAGAACGATTTTATAATATTAACACCATGCTTTAGCCTGTTTGGGCTGCTGTCACAGAATACCATAGACTGGGTGGCTGATCAACAGCAACAGTTTACTTCTCATAGTTCTGGAGCCTGGCAAGTCCGAGATTAAAGCTCTGGCAGATTTGGTGTCTGCGGAAGGTCTGTTTTCTGTGTCCGTGCTGTGTTCTTACATGAGGGAAGGAGCGAGGGAACTCTCTGGAGTCTGTTTCACAAAGGTACTAATGCCATCGAGGAGGGATCTACGCTCACGATGTGCTTATCTCCCAAAGTCCTCGCCTCCTGATACATATGGGGGCAGGGTAGGGTTTCAACACAGGATTTCTGAAGGACTACAGACATTCATCCTGTAGCATGCCAGAAGATAAATGTGATCTCGAGACTTGATGAGATGAGACTCATGACTGGGAAGCCGATGCTCTGTTAGAGGGTATAGGTTAGATTGGCAATGAAGGACATTTCACTGTATGTATCAAGAAGACAGATTTCCTGTAGAACTCCGTGTGCTGTTGGGTGTGTGATGGAAAGAATAAAGGAAGCAGTCCTGCAGCCCGCAGAGCCAGACATTGGCTAGAGGAAGCCAGTATTTTCCTACTCCAGGTCATGTAACCGCCAAACAGGCAACGCCTGGTACAACTTAGGGGATTTTATATATCCAGGCCTTTGTGCGAGTCTCAGGCTAATGAAATCAGAACATCAGAGGGATTTGCAACTTGCTTTCTGACAGGGTCATCTTTAGAAGGTAGAGTTAACCGTAACAGCTAACCTTACTGATTCTTATTTCAGCCCTGCATTGTGCTAAGCCTGTTATACGTATTTTAGCATTTTGTTCTTCCGACAATTCTGAAAGCTATTTTCCATTTACAGTTGAGGAAACTCAGCCATAGAGAATGTAAATAACTTTTTGCCTATGGTCGTACAGATAGTAAAGGTAGACCAAGAAATCAAACATTTTTTTATCTGATTTTGGAACCCATATTCTTACCATTTTTTCTTTATTGCCTGTCTCCCCAAAAGAGGCTCAGGGCCCTGGTACTTGACTCTGACCAGGGAAGAACAAATGATTTGTAAAAGAGAATTGGCAGAAATATTGAATAAAAGGAAACATGTCATGGTAATGTTATGAAAGAAAGAACTCAAGACTTAGAAAGCAGGCTTTTAAAAGGTTGAAGTTTTGAAAAGGAGGATACCTGAAGAGGAATGAGAAATTTTTAAAAAGAATACCGATAGGAAATTGAAGCTAGACCAAAAGAGGCAGAATGGGAAGAAGACATTGTCAAAGGCACAGCTGTAGGCTCAGACCATTATTTCATGCATGAGAAAACCAAATTTTTTTTTTTCTATTTGTAAATATATCTCATTTACTCAGACTCTCTTCCCTTATAAGGTAGCTTATGGTATGACAACTGTCTTATCTAAGCATCACATTAGATGTTTAGGATGGAGTTGAATATGTCAGCACATCATCACACTTCTTCCATCTGTCTCCCCTACAAGATCTGGTTCTGAGGGACCATTCATGCTTTTCATAGAACAAGATGATCCCCACTCCCGACAAATTGGATC